>WWPM01019782.1:0-15969 GCA_023279145.1 Glomeris maerens | reverse complement strand
TTTTTTTTGTGGACGTGTTTGGTATTGAACGCAGAGAATGTATTTGTATGTTTGTCTGCTTGCAGAAGGAGTGAGTTTCTTACACGCTACTTCCGGGTTCGCTCGACGTCTTGTACTACAGCTGCTTCTGGAGAACGAGAAGACGTTAGTTCTCGTCAAATCTCAGCAACCGTTATCGAAAGTTATCCACGGATGGCCCGGTCCACGTGCTTTTCACCCTCGGTTTGGATGCGGACATCGCACGCGCTTGCTGTACGTCAACACGCAGATGACGTGTCTGGACATAGTTCGGCACGTAACGGGTAAGATTAATTTGGTCGTTTCCCTGTTACCGTATATGACGTATTATTTTTTGTAGGAGGCTCGAGTCTTACGTCGACGCAGATCGCTCACGATGTGAAAGAGATGAAAGCTCCCGCAAAGAAGGATATTGGCGATTGGGGAATCGGCTTAGTGAACAGCATATCGGTTGCCGCAGGTATGTCTGCGAAAGACAAACGACTCAAGGATTCCAAGTTCGGAAATTGCCTCCTCGGGGAAGTGTTCTCGACAAGCAGAGACGGAGCCGACGGACGCATCGGCAACTTTTCGAACACGGCTCTCGAGTCGCTGGGATTGCCGTGCCACGAACTGTGTCACGAACTTCTCCCTGGTCAGCATTTGCCAGATCAGCTGACCGTTGGCCAGTTGCTGTCTATACTGGATGAACGCGGACACCCGTTGAGTTGTCCGTTTATGGTGCTGACTTTGAAGCGAACTGTTAAAAATAAACAGGATAGTTCTGGTGAGCATTTGTCCGGTTCCAATTTTTAATGTCATGTTGACCTTTGTTTGATACGTAGGTTTTTTATTTTTATTTTCGAAACCAGAACCATGTAGCGGTACAAGTAGTCGAGTTAATTCGGATGTTCTACTCGAAAGTACCACGCTTCCGACATCGCTGCAAGTGTTCTCGTCCGCAGGAGGTCTGGCCCTTCTTGCTCAGCATCTGCCGTTTCTTTATCCCGAGATAACACGCCAAACTCCAACTGCTCCGAAACCACCCTCCGATGTGGTTTCGAATGATTTGGCATCTGCGCTCGATGCGGAATGGGTCAAAGTAGATGCTCCTGAAGACATTTTAGATGTTAGTGCTGTACTTTGGATTTTTTTGTTTTCTGAAACGTTTCAGTGAATTTAACTGTCCTGGGCTTCTTTGGGTCCTTTTTTTTTGCAGGAATTCACCGTTCCAGAACTGTTGCATTCAGGGACGTCATCACCGCAATCATTACGAAGTGCACACCTGCCCCCAACCATTCCACCTCATTCGCTAGCCGCGTTTGGACTCTTTCTACGCCTTCCTGGATACGCGGAGATGTTGCTCCGTGAACAGAAAAAGGCCCAATGTCTTCTCCGATTGGCTTTGGGCGTCTGCGATGATGCCGAAGGTGGTGAGTTTCACTTAACTGGCAAGCGTGTTGGCACGGAACTAACCGAACGCGATTCGTTTTCGTATTTGCAGGAGATATCTTCACATCACCTGTAGCACCATCTTTACCAACTTTGCCATTCCTGGTCTTACAACAGTTGTTCGATTCAGCCCCTCTAACGACTGACGACGGTGTCCTCCTCAGAAGGATGGCTTTGGATGTCGGCGCCGTTCACTTGGTTCTCGGTTGCCTTGCCGTACTGAGTCATCAGGGCACTGAAGTAAACCTTCCCGGTCTTCAAAACGAGGCACGTCACCACTATTTTCTTGTGAAAATCCTTGTCGTTTATTTTCCTACTTGTGACTTTATTAGCCTCTGCTGACATCATCGCGTGGAACCGATACACCGCAGGAACCGCAGGCTAAAGCCGACAAGAACCACCATTACTGGGCCAAGGGCACGGGCTTCGGAACCGGATCTACGGCTCAGAGTTGGGATGTCGAACAGGCTATTCTTAGGCAGCGAAGCGAAGAGGAGCATGTGACATGTTTGCTATTGGTCTGTGTGTTTTTCAACTGTTGATTTTTTTTTTGGAATGCAATAAAGATTTAAATGTTATATCATTGTTTTTCTGACAGGTGTTGGCCAGTTACATTAATCCTGGTGGGCTTCTGCCCCAAAAGTTCACACACAAAGATTACAGCAGTGATGAAGAGGATGATGAAGATGACGATGATGATGACGATGACGACGACGACGATGACGATATGGAAGTTGATGGTGATAATGAAAAAGTTAGGGGTGAAAGAGGCAATCAAAGTCAACAGCTTCTCCTACCTCCAGTATTTGTTGAATTGCTCAGTCAGTCGTGTCTACTGGGAACTATGTCTTCTTACCTGTGCAACGATTCTGGTATATATATATATATCACCTGTTTTTCTCAGTCGTTAATATTGCATTGTGACAGTTTAAATGTTATTTTCTCTGTTATAATAGTTTTGGATATGGCAAGGCACGTGCCATTGTACTGCGCGTTGCTGCGGCTTCTGCGGGCATTGGCCATCTCGTCTCAGTTAGTAGGACTTCTTTTACCGTCCGAGGATGGAGGAAGGAGAGTCGGAGGAGGAAGACAGCAGCAGAATGTGGACGAAGGCACGTCCAGTCTGTCCGTGTGCTGCTTGTTGACAAGAATGAAATCGTGCGTTGACACTTACGCAAGTCGTTTGAGGTGAGTGTAATCGCATTAGTGTTTGCAATGGATTGAGACTGAATTTGTTGTGGTTCTCTTTTTATTTAAAAATTTTAGAACAAATAAATGCAAGCCGCAGACGGAGAGGATCTCGTCGTCTAGCGTGTTGAGGAGAAGCAGAGTTGCGAAGGACGACGAGACCGAGGATTCTGAGGGATTGGCTTTGCTCATTCCAGACGTGCAGGAAACGGCAAACATCGTTGAGGCAGCCACCGAAAGACTTGTTCTGGATGCAGGTAAGTAATATTTTCTCGTGCGTGTATCGCATCAGATCTCAGCATTACTGGTTTCATTGTGCAGCAATTGCGAGGAAAGAGCATAACATGAATTTAATGGGAGAGTATTCAAACATCGAGCGACCGATACAGAAATCGCTAGAGAGGCGGTACATAGAAATCATGAGGAAGTTACAATTTGGTGAGTTGGTTGCGAATTGAGCTAAGGAGATAGATTACTGGATAGTTGTCGGTCGCTAAAGTCACGATGTCCCTTGATAAACGGTAGATACGTTCGAGATGATCGTGGAGGAAGAGGACGGGATTCATTTCACGGTCGCTCACCACTTTGAGTCGAACATGCGGTCCGGAGGTGATCACGGCCATCCTTCACGGTCACGCCGTTTGGCGCAGGAAGCGGTCACCCTGTCCACGAGCCTTCCGTTATCGTTCAGCAGCAGCGTGTTTGTCCGATGCGACCAAGATCGCCTCGATCTCATGAAGGTTTGTCTCTCGCCAAATACAAGAGCCATCGTCTCGTTTTGGGACGGGACGTGCAGTACTCGCTTAACTTTATCTTTCACGTAGGTGCTCATCACAGGTCCCGCCGAGACTCCGTACGCCAACGGCTGCTTCGAGTTCGACGTCTATTTCCCATCAGATTACCCAAATTCTCCAATGTTGATCAATCTGGAAACTACAGGGCATCACACGATTCGCTTCAATCCAAATCTGTACAACGACGGCAAGGTTTGCCTGAGTATTCTCAACACGTGGCACGGGCGTCCGGAGGAAAAGTGGAACCCTCAAACTTCTAGCTTCCTCCAGGTGAGAGTTTCCTCGAAATGCGCATTACGTTTCTGTTTTAGTATTTTATCTCGTAAGAACCGATTAGAAAACGATATTCTCGTTCAGGTTCTAGTCTCAATACAATCGCTCATTTTGGTGCCTGAGCCTTACTTCAATGAGCCTGGCTACGAACGCTCAAGAGGAACTCCTTCAGGTCAGCAGAGCTCGTACGAGTACGACTCAAACATCAAGCAGGCAACCGTTAGGTGGGCCATGCTTGAGCAACTACGCAATCCATGCAAGTGTTTTAAAGACGTAAGTGTGTACATATGTGAGAGGTAATCATCTCGCTGTGTAGAAAAGGATATATTGCATTCCGGTATATTTATATGTGCAGGTGATACAGAAACATTTTTGGATGAAGCGAGCCGAAGTGATCCGCCAGTGCGAAGAGTGGATTGTGGAGATGGAAGCGCAGGGAAATGACCGCCGTACCGGAAGGGCTATTGCTCTAAATTGCCAGGGACTTAAGGTGATTGATCTCTTCACTTTCTGTTACGTTGACAGAGGTATAATGTTTGAAGAGTAGTGATTTTGTTATCGGTGTTGCAAAGTACGAGAACCTTGTGTGTCACAAGTGAGTAATTTCATTGAGTTTCTTTATTTATTTCGCTTGCAGCGTCATTATTCTCAACTCAAGGAAGAATTGACTCATATGAAGTGCCCGGAAGGTTTGGAAGATCTGAGCACTGACGCGATGGACGGTGGCAGTTCCAGCGCTGCAAGTTCAGACAGTGGTCAGAGTGGATCGGGGATTCTTCGAGGCGGAAACGGGCAGATGGATTTATCAAAAGGTACTATGGAGTCTAGGGACTCGAGTAAAAGCGGCACCGGAACGAAGTCCGCTAACTCTGTGGACTCGTCGTGTGGTAATGCTGAAAGTTACTCTGCATCCTCCTCCAAATCGACGCAATCGCCTCCTTTATAATGTTTTCTTTTTTTTGGGAGACGTGTTGTTCGTTTTAAATTTAAACCATGCGAAAGGCTGGCGGGCCGATGAAGACTTTGCGGACGATTGTGTGAGCGATTGGCAGTGGTCCAGTGCCGTGTGTATAGATGACTGATTATTGCGATGTGTGACAAATTTGCGCGCGACTTCTGGCGGTGAGTTTTTGCAGAAATGTGCGATGTGCAGCGCACAAATTGTTTCAGCGTGCGACCATGTATTTCCAGCCGCTGATTTGTTAATTAAACGGAGAAGAACAGTATTGAAGAAGAAACCGTGTTAATCGTTCGGAGAGAGTGAGGACTTTTTTTGAACTGTGTTCTGGAAATTAAACACCGTGTTTCTTTTTATCAGAATTAAAGTTCGAAAGAATTTGTTTAGAAGCTTGTTATTTAATCTGTCCACTAAAGATCAAACCATATGCAATAAATTTAATTCTTTCATTTAACTGAATCAAATATCCTCAAGTATTTCTCAATACTTGTATGTTTAATTTGTCAATATTGTATCCATTTTTTTTTGCTCGAAAATTCTGGTCATATTCTAATAATCTGGGTAATGTATTGTTCAAAACTGGTTTATAGACAGGTACAGTATTTCAAGGCAATATGTGACGTCACCGAAGGATGCGCAATACTAGGAATTTCTCTCGCTATTCATGTAGTATATTGTTTGGGAATTTGTTGTTTGAATGAGTAAAAGCAAGAATCTTTTGTAAATTATTTTTGGGACGCTTCATCTTATTATGCAATATCGAGAGAATTTTTATTTATGTTTGCAACCAGCTGGAGGGCGGGGCGTTTCATAGCACGTGGCAACGAAGCAAATCCTCATGTCCGTACTTTGTTTCCATTGGTCGAAAGTGACGAGAGATCCAGGCAATCTTAACCCATCAACTAATTATTTGCGACTATTCTACAACTTTTACGAAAAATACCATCAAAAAGTACTGAAATAATATCTTGACAAATATTCATGTTTCAATATGTGAAGTAATTTCCGTTCTTTCAGGGGTTATAATCATTCCAATACTGCGAATGCGCGTCATTGCGGATGATCGACTACTTGGGTCTGGTTTTTCAGCACGTCGCGAACGAATCGAATGTCGTTCGGCTTTCGCTTTCATTTCGCTCAGTATTGTCGGTTGAGAAACAAGCACTGTATAATTTGGAAGGTTACTGTCGGGTGAATTGAGCGATATGGTGGACAGCGTGTATCGCACCAGATCTTTAGGTGTTGCGATAGAGGGAATTCCAGATCAGTATGCAGATGGCACAGCCGCAAAAGTCTGGGAAGTTTACATTGGAGACAAGAACACCAGAACCGAAATCTACAGGCAATTTATCAAACAACTTCTTACCAACCACGGATGTCATCATGTTCTCGATGTAGCTTGTGGAACTGGGTACTACATTTACAAATACCAATGATTATAAGTAAATTAAATCGAGCAAAAGATTTTCCAGTTGTACGCTGTGTAATGTATATTTATTTTATCGAGTAAAATATAAATTCAGAACGTTGTTATATGCGTGATTAATCTGTTTGTGTAATATCAATTTATATAATGATTAAACCCGTGTAAATTGAGTAGACTAACGAACACTCGGGTTACAGTATTAATTTTTATATAAGTATAGTATAAGGTTTTTGTAAATTAATACTTTCATGCAAAATATGAACCGTTCATCAAGGACCAAATAAGTTATGGTAGCTAATGTGGTTTTCTGACAACTGAGAATTTGATCTGGTTTGTATTTTGATTTGTGTGGAAAATTATTTATTATTTAGGGTCGATTCCATAATGTTACTGGAGCAAGGTTTCCAACTGACCAGTGTGGATGCTTCAGATAAGATGTTGAAATACGCCCTCAAAGAGAGATGGAACCGCAGAAAGGAAGATGCATTTGATAAATGGAGTAAATATATACAGGGTGTTTCTTTTATGGCGCAACAATGGACAACAGATTTTCTATCATTCACATTCAATCGCAATGCTCGTTATTTATGACATTCATATCGTAATACGAAATTTAATTCGGAGCTTGGGCATGTTGTCTAGCTGATGAGAGACATTTCAGAGTAACCTTGAATATTGGTGACATTTTGTAAAATTGGAAACATTTGGAACAGTGATTGAAGAGGCAAATTGGCTCACGCTTCCGGATGATATTCACAAACCTGGTGATGGGTACGATGCAGTCATCTGCCTCGGAAACTCTTTCGCGCATTTGCCGGATTTTGTTGGAGACTTGAGAGATATTAAGTACGTTCGGTATTTGTTCATTCGTCGATTGATGGAAACACTTGTATTTATAAAAATTACTGCGTATACTTTTTGCTAGGTTGGCACTGAAGAATTTCCATAGCATGCTCAAACCAGGAGGAGTTCTCATAATTGACCATAGAAACTACGATTACATACTGGACACGGGAAAGACACCGGAGAAAAATATCTATTATAACGTACGAAGAAGAAAGATATGTTTAAACCAAACTTTCACCTAGCTACATCTATTGGTAGAATAATGAACATCGTATTGAATACAGAGTAAGCATATCAAGGAGATCCAAACTTCCGTTTTACACGTCAACGGAAAGGCTGCGATGGTTACGTTAGATTACACGATGGACATGAGCAGTTTCAAGGACCAATTCGACCGAACAGACAGCGAGATATCGAAGAGGGGGCGTTACTGGGGCCAACAAATAGAGTAAGTTGTTAAATTGAGTTTGGAATTACGTATAATTTCCAATCAATCGTGCCCCATTTAAAGCAATTTGATTTCAGCCATTTCCGCTTGTCGTATTACCCGCATCGGCTCGACGTGTTCACCAAATTGTTGCAAGATACTTTCGGTGCCGAGTCGTCTCACAAAATATACGGTGATTTCAGGCCAATCGGTGAAGAAAATGAAAAGCCTCCAGCTTTTTACGTCCACGTTACCAAAAAAGACAGTTGAAATGCAAGGCAACTGCGAAAACTCCTTGCCAAATAATTGACATGTTAAACTCGACAGAGTTGTTATTAATTTTGAATGCAAGTTATTTTTTCCAGAATCTATTTTTTGTTTGTTTTTGCTTAATTTTTGATGATTGAAATGATACGCAAGGTGTGAATCTCTATATTCGTTTCAGAATCTATTTGCAATTGATGTTATTCGAGTCTATGTGAATCTGGTGAGAAACGAGTTGCAGGATAATTAAAAGTTTAAGTGATCGAAGGTAGCGTTGAATCAACACATAGTTGCAAGTGATTGCGTATGAGAAATTTGTAACACATCTCCATAGTTTTAAAAGTTGTGAAACACACATCGTAACTCGTAACTTTTCCCCGGCCCCATTTAAAAAAAAAAATGTTCAGTAAAAGCTTGCTAATCCGAACTTGGTGGGACCGGAGGTCGTCCGGATTAATGAAAGTCTGGATTAGCAGAAGTACATATTTTTAACCAGGGAAAAAATTATTAATGTTTTGCATATGGTAAAAGCAACCAATAAACTGAAAACAGACATTTATTTAATGTGTACGTACTGCATTTGAAACATTTAACAAGGGAAACAGTTACACAGTAGGAGCAAAATAATCATTTAAGTGTTTTTAATTGTTTTATTTATGTTTTCTAATTATTTTGCCAGTCCGGATTAGCGGGCGTCCAGATCAGCGGGGTCCGGATTAGCGAGCTTTTACTGTAATCAAAATCATTATATTTTTTCCCCAATGTCTTTTGATTTACCTTTTGCAGGTATGTAGAATATAATCACACTGAACTTTATTTTTCATATTATTAATATACATTCGATGGGCATGTTATCACAGGATGAACTCGAGTAAAATTCGGATAAAGTCCAAGAATAATGTCCATAGAAAGGATTCGCCGTCTTCCTCGGTAGATTCCGTAAAGCGAGGAACATGTGGGATACCGGAATTTGCTTCATATAAATCATCTGTTGCAAGTGGATCAGTATAAAAATAGTCAATCTCTGCGCCACCTTGCGCGAAGCACAATTCGTAAATGGTGGTTTCGCAGCCAAAAGCCCCGTAGATCCCTATGCCCACGGGTCTTTTGAAGTCCGATGGGATGTCCACTTTGTCTTCTCCACAAGTGGTGGAGCTTAACTGGTGGTCATCCGGTTGAAATGTTGGATGAGAATGACCTTCAGACACATAAATATCTGCATCTCCTTGAAGACTTCTCAGGTGTAAAACGTATGTTCCCGGTTGTGAAAAACTGTAATAAGTGTAATTCTCTGCTGAAACTTGACCAGTGATCCTCAACAGACAGCCATCCACCAGATGCAACCAACTTTGGCTCCAGATGAACCATAGCAACAATAACGGTAATTGACTTCCGGTTGGTAATCTCAACCAAACCCTGTTTCCCAGCCGAATTTCCATTACTGAAAATAATAGACAACCATTTTACTTTACGTGCTTATTGTGCATTTGGGATAAAAACTTCTCCTAGATTGCATAGTTAGCTAAAATAAACGAAATAAAAGTATGAGTATTATAATAATTTTACCATCGGCTAATCCCACATAAGCTTCCGCCAAAATATGATGGCCGAGCAGCGGCTTGGCCACGCCTTCCCATAAGATTCCACCAATCGCGACTCAGAATTGCTTCGTCGAATCGGGAGCGCGATTATCTCAAATTTGCTCTTGCTTAATTGGCTTAAAGTTGGCGCATGTGCAGTGCAAGTTGCGGGTAACGATTCGGGTTGGGTACTTAAGATTGCGGCTCCGCCTACTGCCGGGACAGAAATTAAAATACTGTTTCTCCACCGGCATTTTCGATTGCGTCGTTTGTACGATTGCTTGTAGTTGACTCCGGTGAGATTTAACATGTTTATACCCAGTTTTGAATGTTGATGTGTTTCTTCATACTTTTCTCATTGAATATATAGGCTTTAGACAAATAAATCCGCTTGAGTTTGAACGCGATAACCGAAGAAATGGGGAAGTCAGATGACGATCGCTTTGGCCACGTGAGATTTGAAAAGAAGTATGTAGGAGCCCCTCAGAAATCCAAGCGAAAATTGCAAGTCGACTCGAGGTTTAATTCTATTTTCGACGGGAAGAAATTCAAGTCAACATGCAGCACCGATTCACGCGGTCATCCGTTGGGCATCAGAGGAAAACTGGTTGACAATTTGAAAGATTTTTATCATGTTGAAGATGAACAAGTTGAGGATGAAGTTGCAGACGACATGGCAAAACCCAAGAAGCCTGATGTGGAGGAGGAAGAAGAAGAAGAAGAAGACGACGACGACGAACCAGATTTGGCAAGGGGCCAAGGCAATCTAGAATCATCTTCATCAGATGACAGTAGTAGCTCTGAAGATGAAAACGAAGGTGTCATTAAATTGAATGCATGTGTCAGTCATGAGTGTACATTTATTTATACGTGTGGATTATGCTTTTGCAGAGGAGATTATTCATGCATGGGCTGAGCTAGATGCAAATGTACCTGAGACAAAAGAGATTACAAGACGCTTGGCAGTTTGCAACATGAATTGGGATAGGATGAATGCGCAGGATTTGATGGTAGTCTTGAATTCATTCAAGAATGCCGATGGATACATCCAATCCGTCAAGGTTCATCTTTAATTACACGTTGAAGGCATGATGGTTTTATTTGGTACCTACTTATTGTATCTGGGTATCGAATTGCAGATTTACAAATCGCAGTATGGCATGGAGCGACTGCGCGAAGAAGAATCGCAAGGACCGAAAGAGTTGGCGAGCGGTGTCGCGGTGATAGTTGAAAATGATAAAGATGAAGAAGAAGAAGAAGAAGAGAAAAGTGGTTCCGAAGGTGAAGAGGACATCAACGAGAAGATACGGCAATATCAGCTGTCGAGGCTGAAGTAAATAATATAGCAATGCAGTTCCCTGTTGCGTCTGGTATTTGTATGCAGTGTGTTTTGCTTATTTTAGGTATTTTTACGCTGTTGTTGAATGCGACACGCCAGAGACCGCCAATAAGATCTACGAAGAATGCGACGGACTTGAATACGAAAGCAGCGCGTGCAGATTCGATATGAGATTTATCCCGGATGACATGTCATTCGACGATGAGGTATGCGTTAATTTGTTTGAAATTCAGGTATCAAGAATGGTCTTTCGGGATGTTAAAACTTTGGTTTTTAAAGGAACCAACTAGCGTTGCCGAAAACGTAGTGGACACGACAGTATATCAGCCCAAGTATTTCACAACCGACGCGCTTAATTTGGGGAAAGTTAGTTTAACGTGGGACGAGACGGACCCAGAAAGGGCTCAGGTTTTCCAGCGTGCCCTTGAAAGCGGGGATATGGAGGAAATGGACCTGAAGGTCTATTTGGCTTCCAGTGAAGAAGAGGGTAAGGAATTACGAGAGCGTGCGTCGTTGAATCGGTGGGGAAATTCAAATTGGGAAATGAATGTTTAGATGGCGACGTTGAAAGTGGTGAGGAACATGAAGATGAACAGAGTCAGATCGCGAAATACAGGGCCCTTTTGCAAAGCATCGATGATAAGAAAAAGGAAGATGACACCGGCATGGAAATGACATGGGGAACAAGTAACAACGCTTTTGTTTAGGATTGCGAAAGAGTTGTGCTGCTATATGTAGTTAATTGGAAAATTTGATAGATCTTGAAGTCAAAACTGAGGAGTTGGTTAAGAAGAAAGTAATGGAGAAAACTTTAACCCCGTGGGAAAAGTATTTGGAAAAGAAAAGAGGGAAAGTTATCCAGAAACGATTAAAGAAGACCGCAAATGAGGTGGAATTTAACTCGTTGAAGTAATTGCAATATATGTATTGCATTTCGAAATAACAAATTTTTCAGGATGATGATGATAAGAAAGAAGACGACTCTGGAAACCTATCCAGTGACGATGAATTGCCTGCTGATGTCGATTTGAATGACCCATACTTTCAACTGGACGACGAAGAAGGTTTTGAACCGGTCAGGAAAGGTAATTATACTTTCCCAGCATCTTTTTTTATGTAATATTATTAGTTGCACTTCTCTAGACTAGACATTTGTCATCTTTGATATTTAGAAAAGCCAAAGAAGAAACAGAAAAAGCAAAAAGTTGTGGAAACCGAGGAAGATAAGATCAAAAAAGTCAGTCCTTATTTGAAAATTTACCGGCAATCTGAAAAAGTACTTTAATACTTTATTACAACAGGCTGAATTGGAACTGCTGCTCATGAATGACGAAGATGATAATAAACATCATTTCAATCTGAAAGATATACTGTTGAAGGATAATCCCAAAAAGAAGAAAAAGAAGAAAATGAAGAAATTGAAAGAAGCAGCCAAGAACGAGCATGAAGATGGCTTTACGGTGAACTGTTTTAACTGTATAACAATTGAAATGAGTTATTACGGTCGCGATACAAATTACATTTTCACAGGTTAACGTCGATGACCCGAGGTTCGACGCGTTGTATTCATCGCATCTGTACAATATTGACCCGAGCGAACCAAATTTCACAAAGACAAAAGCAATGCAGGCTATATTAGAAGAAAAGCAGAAGCGAAGGAGTAAATCTTTGCTCGGTTTATCAAACAAACAGAAAGCAACCGTTAGTGAGTCGACTAAGACAAACCCAGAAATTTCAATGTTAGTCAAGTCCATAAAAAGCAAATCTCAAAGTTTGAGTAATAAAAAGAAATAAACTTTTCTATTGGTATATAAGTAAAAATGCTTTTTAATTTCCCCAGTTTCATCATTTTTATTGCATCCGTTGGGTGAAAAGCGATTACAAAATAAGGGTTCAATACTAAATTAAGATTTCTATTTGAATTATGGAAGTCTGCTTTTGAAGTCTGAAAAGATGCTCCGTTCTCTCGGTTCGTTGTATTTGTTAAAATACCACAACTTGTTTGATCGCTTCTTCTTCAAAAACTCTTCTTTATCCCACTTCTGTGGATTGTACGGCATTAATCCTGAAAGACAAATTATTCATTTGCCGGTAATTTCGAGGGAGTAATTTATTTTTGCTAGCTACGCAACATGCAGTACCAGCATTTTTGGCTTGCTCAACCATCCGTTTTAATCGATATTGTTGTTTTCTGCACACACCAGTAACACGTTTTGGAAGCAATGTTCCGGTAGACGACAAGAATTGGTTCAAAATTAATACATCCTACCGAAAAAGAAGCACGGACATTATTTGGAATTCTCAGGTGGATTCACAAAATTCAATTATGTCTACGTACTGTAAAGTGGATTTTCACCCCAAGTTTCTCAACATTGCAAATAGGACACCCTTCCTCGGGGAATTTCAACAATTTATCGACTCTGGAGGATTCTTTTATGGTTGCTGATATTGTCTTCGTGCTGCCTTCTTCAACAACCGAGACTGAAAATATACAACCATGATTGAAAATCTGGTACGTTTTATTGGATTACGCATGGATCCTCACTTTCTTTTATCCGCAAACAAGGCGATGTGACCAAATGCCTTTTCCCTACAACTCCCGTTAAAGGTAAGCAAGGTTTCATGAACACATTTTTCGTATTTAATGCGAGTTTGTGAATAGAAGGCAAAATTATAGCTTTCAAAAGCATGGCGTACTCAGTTTGATTTAAGGAGCGGTAGTTGTTGGAAATATAAGAGCGGTAGTTGTCACCGGAGCTTTAAAACTAAGGTACCACAGTGGCGCCATCTAGTGGTTGTAGCCCACAAACATGGTCGTGTTTTTCAAATTTCAGTAACTTTCTTGCCCCATCGATCCAAATATTGACTATTTAATGTAAAATACAAGTTTTATATCGTCGAATGTAGTGTGGGGATGGTGATTAATGCTGTTTCTGAAGTAACTATTAACGGACATAATAAGTTTAACAGGAAAAGCTATGTTTTGTAACCAGGAAGTTAAACTGTGACACCTCTACAAGGAAAGTTTTTGCCGACGGAAAATCAAATACTACTACCAAGAATCAATTTGCTAACGTTTCATTTTGATGTTAACATCTGCCGTCGCAAACAGTTTTCAATTCAGAACTGTTCCATATGTGAAGTGTTCCTTTAAGTTTTAACGCAGAAAACAATGTTTTGGAAATGTCATTGCACACAGTTTGGGTTTCGATGGGCAAATTTCTATTTGCAAACACGCAATTTACACGGGAAATCGGGTACAATTTGGATCCGCAATCCAGCATTTTCAAACAGAAAGAGCAATTTTAAATTAAGGTCGTTGATGCAAAGTCAGAATTATGGGAGTGAAACTCGCTTTAATTCTTCCAAACGAGGAAATTTTGAATTTAGAAGGTTGATGGGCTTAGCAAAACCAGAAAAATGGTACCTTGCAGGTAAACAAATATATATACCTATATAACAAATATTGATCACATGTTGAATTATTATTCACTTCGTAGTTCCAGTTATACGTATTTTGTCCACGTACTGGAAACATTAATTAACAGTTTATTCTATGTATTATATGAATGAATTATATTTTTTACAGGTGCTGTGGGATTTCTCTTTGTGTCCAGTGCTGTCACATTGGCTGTACCATTCTGTTTAGGCAAAGTCATAGATGTCATCTATACTTCCGATACTGAGAAGATGAAAGAGAATCTGAAGATTATAACGCAGGCATTGGTGGTTGTGTTTGTAATCGGTGGTTTAGCCAACTATGGCAGGGTGTACATCATGTCAACTGTTGGTAATTAGAAAAATCTTCCAAATGATTTCGCCAAGCATTGCCAAATCTGCACGCTTGCGCTTATACAATTGCGGTTTAAATTGTATATTCCAGGTCAGAGAATAACACAGAGGTTGAGGAATGCAGTTTTCACGTCAATTCTCAGGCAAGAAGTGTCGTTTTTTGACAAGAACAAAACGGGGGAACTTGTGAATCGGCTTTCATCGGACACTTCTCTCATTGGCCAGACCGTGTCGCTGAATATTTCCGACGGACTGCGGTCGGTTGTTTCTTCGGTCGCTGGCATATCCATGATGGTAATCTCGTGACTAGCTTTTATGTTATATAGTCATTTTATTTTGTAGTAACTTTGCGGCGCATAATGTTTTTATGACGTGGGTTTTATCCGATTAGACGAAGCTACATTTTATGAGTACGGATATTGAAATCTTGACTGTATTGCTTGCTTTTTATGTTTTTTAGTTTTACGTATCGCCGCAGTTGGCTTTTGTTGGACTGAGTGTTGTGCCACCTGTTGCAGTGCTGGCCATCCTGTATGGTAGATTTATGAAAAATATATCAAGAGAAGTGCAAGATTCTCTCGCATCAGCAACTCAGGTAGTTATTTTTGCACCAGCGTGAATACGATACCCTTGTGTTTTATGCGTCAATTCTTCATAGGTTGCTGAAGAAAGGATTGCTAATATTAGAACTGTGCGCGCCTTTGCACAAGAAAAGCGAGAGCAGTTATCTTACGGAGCCAAGATCGATAAAGTCCTCCAATTGGCTTACAAAGAGGCAACCGCTAGAGGAATTTTCTTTGGAATGGTAACATAATTGTTTTATGTTGATATTTAAGTGTTATTTCAATGATTACTATCTGTTTAGACCGGTTTGAGTGGGAATTTGGTGGTGTTGGCCGTTCTGTATTACGGTGGTACGATGACAGCTGACGCGTACATTACTGTAGGAGAGTTGTCAGCATTTTTATTGTATGCGGCTTATGTAGGAATTTCCATAGGAGGTATACGCTGTTTATTAGAGAAAAATATCAAAATTATTCTTAATATTCAAGGGTTTATAGCACAATTTTGTTTGTAGGACTCAGCTCTTTTTATTCCGAGTTAATGAAAGGACTGGGTGCGAGTACGAGACTATGGCAACTAATAGATAGAGTTCCCAGCATACCTCTTACAGGTAAATTTCACATTATTAAAACAACAGTTTGTTACTAATGTGGTAACTTTATCATGCACACAGACGGTGTAATTCCAAAACACAAACTTGTCGGTGAAATCAATTTTAGCAACATTCATTTTGCGTACCCAACACGTGGTGATATTGCAATTTTCAAAGGCTTGGATTTGAATGTTCCTGCTAGTTCAATGACCGCAATAGTTGGTGCTAGCGGATCTGGAAAATCCACTTTGGGCCACTTGTTCCTACGGCTCTATGATCCTCAATCGGGTATAATAAGATGTACTTTAAAAAAGTTTGAATTTTTAGATCATAATTAATGTATTTATTTGTGGCAGGGAAAATATTTATTGACGGTATGAACATTTGCGAACTAAACCCAGAATGGTTGCGTAATCAGATAGGAACTGTAACGCAGGTAATAAGCATATGGTGTTATGTCAATTGTAACGATATATA
>WWPM01019779.1:0-12091 GCA_023279145.1 Glomeris maerens | reverse complement strand
GTTGGGGATTAACGTTTCAGAAAATGAAATGGAGAAATGAGTGCAGGGATCCCAATTTAAAAGTGAACTAACAAGATTTTGTAACACCCATGAAACTTCCACAGCATGCAAAAAATGTTAAAAGAAAATGTGCCACATTGTCTGGGAAAGTTGTTAAAAAAATTACTCGCTATGCAACGATTGGTTTCTGAGAACGTTTTTGAGTAGTATTCATAATCCCGCCGTTCACGCACTGATGGAGGTGTGACCGGAATTGGCAGGGATGGTTCAAATAGAAGGTCCGCCTGTGTGAACAGACCTTTTATTTGGTAACACGCTTACAACTAATAACCCTGAAACCGCAGTATCTGAAATTCTGAAACTTTGTGAGATGCTAGAAACAAATGTTTTATACTTTGCTCAAATTTTCGTACAAATCTGTGAGATGACCTTGCAGTTCAACTTTAAGGTAAAATTTCCAAAATGGAGTTTGGTCATACAAATTGAAAAAGGAAAAGCAATATAATATTGCATATTTTTCAAGAAGAATAAAACTAAATCGTGAACGGCAATATCAAATCGTGATTGAATGGGATGCTCCTTGCCAAGTTGTGCTGTTCGATTTGAATTTCGCGGTTGTTTGACCTCAATATGACGCTCCAGAAAAAGGTCGATTCTATGAGACTCCGTTTTGTAATGTTTGCCTATGGCGCTTTTGCCGCAGCGTTTATTTCAGAAGATTTCTAGTTGGATTTTTCTCTCAATCAGTTTGAAACGCATTCAAGTTGTTCGGTTGTTTTTGTTCAGAACTTCATGAAAAACAGTACGCTGAATTGCTAAAACCATAATTAAAAGCTCACGTAATAAAGGACAATTGGGACATTTTATACTAATTAGTTACGGAATTCGCCTTTTTGTTTTATATCACTTGAATTCGGGCACGTTTAATTAGGTCTCAGTAGGATGATTATGCACTTGTAAACAATTTGGTAGTTTCAGAAACTGGCCTGAATTGTCTGCATCTACTCATCCACTGAACTCATTTTTATTAAGCATTTGCGAGAAACATGTAGCAGGCAGCGCTTACTTACATAACTTGAGGCTGAACAAAATATCTGTGTTGAACTTAATGGTTTGCTAAATTGTATAACCAATTGTTATGGACATTGTAAATCACGTGAAGAGTTTATACGAAAGTACAGAACTACACTATAGTTTTGAAATTTTGGAACATTTTTTATTTTCCCTTCTAATCTAAATCTTGGGGAAAAATTGTGAACCCCAAATGAGTCATTATTAGGGTTGAAACTTCATTTATATAATCAAAAAAGAAAATAGAAATATATATATCTTGTGCATTAATTACAAGAGATTATTTTTATTTTTTTCTTCGAATAATAGTTGAAAATATGCGTGTTTATTTTATCAATACAGCTTTCCGAAGATTTTTGCAACAATTCAATAAAACATTTTGCAAATTCTGTACAGTAAAATGCGATACTGGATGACACCAGATTCCATGAGCACGCATTTCAACATGTTGAATATATAATGATGATGAAATTTACACAAATTTCGAGAGCGAGTTGATTTTGGCGTCGGAAAGCAAATGACTTTTCATAAATTTCACTTCTAAAATATTGTATTTAATTGATGTCAATATAAAGCGATTATATTTTATACGCTTTTTGTTTGGCTCAATTGAAGTTTGTTTAGTTCTATTGTTAAAGTAGTGATACCTCTGTTAATCCCTCAAGTGGGGGGAAGGGGGTGAAATAAAGAAATAATTTCAAAATAGTTTGCCTAGTGATTGGAATTTTATTATACTACATGTATATTAGAATCAATGTTAATTAACGAGAAAAATGTTCGATCAATTGTAATATTCGCTCTTAGACAAAGTCTACAGGGTGTTTTTTTCCACATGGTCCAAACTTACAGGATATATTCCCAATCTTTCCATTAATAATTTAAAATAAAATGTGGGGAGCATGAATTATGGATGTCGCATTTTATGGAGGTGCTACTTAATCTTTAGAAACAGAAACGTTTGGGGACATGGGCTTACAGGAACTTTGTCTCGTTTTTATGCAGGGAATATAAGTTACCCTGTAAGTTTGGACCATCTGGAAAAAAAACACCCTGTATATTTGTAAGATTGCGCGCACTACATTTTAAACAGTAGTGTCAATTTAGATTTATAAATATTCATCTGTGCAACTAATTTTACTGGAGACTTGCGTCTTAGTTGATGGCCAAGTCTTGTGCCTAGACAAACAAGCTGTAACTTTGTTGATCTGTACCGTATTTTTTTGCAAACTGGTGTGTGCTGGTGTATTTGTTTGTTGTCTTCATGGAAACTCCCAGTTCTTACAGGGTGTCCAGAAAGTCTCGTCAATTCGCTGATAACTTTGAAAAGGGCGACGGACAACAAAAACGATGACATACATACTGTAAACACGCCAGGAGGACAGCTATTGGTGACGGCATCCAGAACCTGGGAGCTTTCTTTCATTCATGTTCAAACAGATCCCAACTCGACCAGTTTTTGTAATGGGTTGGAATTGTAAGCCAATGAATTTTGAACACAATGTTTGGAATCAGATTAAAAATTATCAATTGATAAAATGGAGTAATCTCAATCTTAGTTTTGCTGCTGCTCATAATTTCCCATTTCATCGCCCAACTAGCAATGCAGATTAAGACGCTATGCGCTTCGCTGTATGGCTTGGGTGGTCAAGACACAACGGGATTAGCAGTCGTTAATTTCACCACCAATTTCGAAACTGTTCTCTGCAACACGCTCAGAATATTGTATGCTGTATTTTTAAATTACAAGCCATCTATACCTATCACCGAAACTGGCATGTTATAAACACATCACATTTGTTGTCGGTCACTGCTTTTCAATGTAATTAGTAACAATGTGTCCAGACTTTCCGGACTACCTGTATGTTATTAAGGTATGACCCAATTGTATTAATAACTCCAAATATTATTTACCACATCTTCCAAATGAGTTGACCCATTTATTAATTGCTTATCATGTTGAAGTTACTGTTCTGGTATATTAGCATTGTTCAGAAAGCTGCTGTGCATGTGCAGTAATTCTTATTCAGAAAAATCGTGTTCCAATCTTTTAGAAAGAAAGATAATAGTTGGTTATTTTGAAAAAGACAGCGGATGCATCCAAAACTTGTTTCTCTTGTATACGCGGATGAAGAAATCCGTCACAATGGCTCTGACCTGTATATAAGCCAGATACTCCTCAAAGGACCGTATATAATTACAGAAAATATAGCAAAGGGCTTCTCGCTTCCGTCCGGTTGGCCACGCGTACAAAAGTGACACTTAAGTTTATGACTTGACGATGTTCATCCGGAGCATCGCGTGTTGTCATCTAGGTATACTACATAAGCCCTTTCCTTTCTACATCTCCACGAAGACAGGCAGTTTTTTGTCCTTCGTTATTAACGTGTTTTTTTAGTTATTTTTTCCAAAGAGACAAACACCTGTCAAGGTAAACTGCGGCGTGAGACTACATTTATAGCTTGTTTATTCTTAGTATATGGTTTAAGCGCGAAAACGTTTAAAAGTCTCTTGTTCACGGTATACGAGACTTTTTTGTGGGTTTTCTGGAAATGGTTGTAAAATGACGTCCATGTGTGTCTGGCCGTAAAGCGAAACGATGAAGTACCTGTCACGCTGCACGTGATTTTCCATATCCGACTTCACAAAGTTGTATAGTGAAAACCATAATTAACTATACATGTGATGAAGCACTCAAACGGTTCTTTTATTTTCCGTTGTTTTTGCGGCTTCGATGGTCTTTTACGCAATGACATTGAATAATTGTCGAAGTTGTACTGTACGATAATTGCCACTATCAATAGAGTTGGGTTTTACTTCAGCCAATTGGCAAATGTGGTCAGTTCCTAGTCATTTTTAAGTATCCTAAGTCTTTGTTCTACGCAACATATTTGCTGCACATTATATTCCTAAATTTAATAAATTCTATATCTGTTCTACTTTTGAAGCCAGTGTAGGGCAACAGGGGCGCTGCGAGAAGTTGTAAAAAACGTTGATTTTCATGTATTTCTTAATATAATTAGATAACTCATTTGCCAAAAATTACTAAATAAACATTTCTTCCAAGACTTACAACTAATTACCTTTTGAACGGGGTGCCGCATTGTCTTTGTGTGCCGCGTTACATAAAATGTTGCCCGACACTGTTTTAAGCTTATGAAAGTAAAGGGTATTTATGTTTAAAATGCTAATGCTACAAAATAAATTTTGTAAGAACAGCAATTGGAAATATTTGATTTCAAACAATTTCGAAGGCTTCGTATATGTAAATCAGCAATTTCATAATTTAGTTAAGCAACAGCAGAAATAAGCTAAATGAATGATAGTCGATACCCACATACTTTCGAAGAATAAAAAATGAACATTTTCAAAAACTTCTGTACGCTTTGGTATCATTCACAAACTATACAGGGTGTCCCAAAAGGTCGTTGCCAAACTTACAGGGTACACACTCTGCATAAAAACAAGACATAAAGTTCAAACACATGTCCCAAAACATGTAGGTTTTTAAGTAGCACCTACATAAACTGTGACATCCCTAATTAATGCTCCCCACATCTTTCCATTGATCATTTATTATGGCAGCATATGCGTTCCCAATAAAGATATGGGGAGCATGAATTATGGAAGCCACATTTTATGTAGGTGCTACTTAAAAACCCACGTATTGCGGGACATGGGTTTATAGGAGCTTTATGTTTTGTTTTTATGCAGGGAATATACCCTGTAAGTTTGGCAACGACCTTTTGGGACACCCTGTATACATATCCAACAAGTCAGTAGTCACGAAAGGGGGTGAAAGGATAAAATAACTTTATTATGGACCGCATGGCTTATGTACGACTCCCTTAGAGCATTGCTGTGTAAGATGACATTCCGTATAGAATTCTGTTCACGGTTATTCTAAGATAGACACTATATTGTAAGGAACACAAAAATTGGAAAAGAAGGAATTATTATAGTCCTCCCAACGCAGCTTGAGAAAAATTTAGACCAATCGATGAATAGCAGCTTATGGATTACTTTTGCCTATTGAACTTTGCATTATAACTTTTTGACATCGACGTGACGCTACATCGACACGCCTGGCCAGGAGAGGCTAATCGCTCAACAGAAACCTGCTTTTAGCCACTCCCCTTTATCAAGCTGCGTTGGGAGGACTTAGGGAGGTATAATAGGGAGATAAATTAGAACGCAATAACGTGCTAAATTTAATGACGTTTCATCTCAAGTGACGTAGGCTCTGATGTCCTGCTTGTTCTCTGTAGTGGCATCAGTGCATACGTCACTTGACATGAAACGTCATTAAATTAGCTACACTCTAAATATTTTTGAAATATAAGATGCCTATGCTCATCTTATTTTCAGTTACCGCACCTGATATTCAGATGCCCTTTAGAAATAAGATATGTACTATGAAGTTGAATCTGAAAATAAGATGTGCACTTCAGAAGTTGCATCTTAAAATAAGATGGCTATCTCAACAGTATCTGAAAGGTAGACGCATCACATATCACATTTTGCGACACTAACAATATAAGATGGTCTAACATTCAGATGTATCTTAAAATGAGATATTGTGTTATTATGATTTCAGGAAATAAGATGATAGGGCCTTTTAGACACCAGTGCATTAGACATCACTCCAAAATTGGTATCTCAAAATAAGATGGCCTGAATTGTCACATTTGTATATTTTGTTATGTTCATGCTGCATGGATAAATTAATTACTTTCTCGAAAAATGATAATAATTACCATTATAATTTAATCCTAATATGCCGTACGCTTGAATTATTAAATATATTTGTCCAGTTATGTACGTATTTTATTGCATGACTGGGATAAATGATGACAGATTTCCATAAAACATTTCTTCATTTTATTTAAACATTTGTGTTCAACATTCATTACTCCTGCTTTATCGGATGCCAAAACAGAAATTCTATAATAAAAATTTACACCTCCTCAATTCATCTGAAATGAAAATGGACTAGTCCAGAGAGCTTGCAAAACAGTATTTGATGTTGCCCAAAACTTTGCATAGCTGGTTGCTTTTATTCCCTTAAGAACTGTTTGGATTTCTGTATGTCATTTTAGAATGAAGTCTGCAATTGATTTTGAAACTGATTTACTTAGGAATTTTTCTGAATATTGTATTGCATGTGTTGTGAATTTGTTGAAATACAACAGAGTATCTGGCAACA
The DNA here is from genome assembly GCA_023279145.1 of Glomeris maerens. Lineage (NCBI taxonomy): Eukaryota > Metazoa > Arthropoda > Diplopoda > Glomerida > Glomeridae > Glomeris > Glomeris maerens. Next base: position 5,817 of record WWPM01019779.1, on the reverse strand, counting down.
TTGCTACCCTCTCATTTCCGCCTATTCCAAGTTCGATGTTTCTGGTTATAATGACAGGCATTTCTCACCACAATGTCCAGTATTAAGAAAGTGCTGGTTAATTTTGCTGGTAGAATAACACTCTTTAGTCTTCAACCAATGGAAGGAGTTAGTGACTTAAGCATTCTTCGAAAAGAATTTCTAGCTTTTGCCAAGCAAGACCCAGAGTTGAGAGAGAAGCAGCTAACAGACTTTCAAACAAATGTTGAATTGCAAGAATTTGATATCAAATCCAAGTAAACCCGATTTAAAGATACTTGATCAAAATGAATATTTTATAACAATTGTTATTTCCTCATTTCTTTAGATGCAGGCTTCTGTGCAGACATTTTTTTGTCATTAGGCTACTATATGGTACTGTTTATGCATTGTTAAAACTTTTAATGTTCCAAGTGTTCGTGTTTCGCATGATTCGTATAACTTCAAAATAAAGTTACCTATCGTTTGAAAGTTGTAATTCATTCCTTACTTCAAGTTAATTCATATTTTTAGTTTAGGTAACATCAAGATGTTCAAACAATCATTTGTTGGTTTAAGTTTGAATTTGTTAATATTAGGTACCTGAATAGCATCTTAAATTAAGATGGCACCACAATAAGATGGCATCTGAAGTAGTTCAATTAGATGCATAAGGCATCTGAAAAGGGCATCTGAAATTATGATGTACTCAAATAACATGCCATTATCTAACTAAAAAGTGGTGGCAGGTTTTTGACACCTTTTGTATCTGATATTCAGATGCACAACATTTAGAGTGTACGTTACGATATATTAGATTATCTCCCTAATGCCTCAACATCAGGGCAACGGACAAATCTCTTCTGGATTGACTCCATTCAGTCAATTGTAGTGAAAACGCCCTCTAATTTTAAATTGAATGAATATATTGTACTTCCCACTTCCGATAAACAGGGCCATGAATTTGTTATGCAGATGTCCATGTCCTGCAACTTCATTCACACATAATTACTAGGCTAGTTCATTGGATATTTAATTTTGGTATTATGCGTGGTGTACGTTATTCTCAGGTGTGATCAGCAATGTATAAATTTCAATTGTGGAAAAACTTACTGCACTTCAGAAACCTATATACATGTCACCTAGTGACCGATTGATTAGTTTCTTATGCCTTTCAACAAATTATTTGAATCTTTTATTTGCATGTGCACTGTGACGTCACGCAGAGTAATTCAACCCAATGCAGAAATTTAGCTTTAAAAAAGCCACTGTAAAGGAAAATAAGTTTTGTACTGTTTTTGGTGGTCATATTTGCTGCAGTTCGCATTGTATAGCTAGTATAATGCTTTTTCACAAATTATCTTCCTGCTTGCATAATTAAATAATCAAATTGAAGCCATAAATTGTCCCGTTGCAATCACGCAACGAGAAAATATACAGTGTACAGTTTTAATAATAGTTGCCCATGCGCGATGGGTAAGTACAATGCTGAAGCATTCTATATCGATGGATACCTATACCATGACTCACTAATATATTTCTGTGACCTTGTGGCATGGCTATCTTGAATCGGTCCAGTAGGTGATAGAACAGGGTGCGAAAACACTATCTGTAACCCACCCAAACAAATTCGTTTTGAATGAGACGGGGTGATTGACTATTTTGTCCCGTTTGAACTGAAAATTGTCCAAAAGCAGACACATTTTACTCAATTTATTATATATAGTAAGGATGTTAAGAGCCGGTTTATTTGAATAATAAATACAAAATATGGATTAATTGCTTGCACGCCAGTTCAATATCACGCGAAATACATGATGATTGTTGTTCAAGTCTGTGGAAGAATTGTGAAACGTTCATTTCGTATGTTATTCAAGTTCGTTGAAATGAGTTTTCGTTTCAGAAGTCAAGAAAACATTTTTCTCTTCCCCTTACGTCAGCTTTCCGCTGGCCGAACAAACAAAACAGGTATAAGTTTACATGTCGGCGTTTCTTTTTCATGATGAATTTGGCGCAATGGTGCACACGAAAACCATTTCCTGTGACATGGGTATGCCCCTGTCATTGCGCGTTTTGTCTGATTTTCAGACATCCTCTTCTTGTTTTGCGCTCTGCGATTTGTTACCAACCGTATTGAAGAACCCTAAAAGGAGGAAGATGAGGGTAGAGGGGGGATATTGCTCATACGCATAAATGGGATAGGAGTATTACAAGAGCTGGTGTTGGTAGGCGACAGATGGCGACCGGCGCATCTCAACTTCCGCTTCCGGCCATTGCTACGCCACAGGTAACCGAGCCAAGCGCTCTCTCAATTTGCCCCTCCCATTATTTAACTTTCCCTACCCATCCCCGTCTTTCTCCCTGTCCATCATTTACAATGCCACGGTTTTCTTTGCTGTAATAGAGATTAAGAGACTTGCTCTTGAGATTGCAGATTGGTTGTGAAGTCATTGTGCGCCCATTCATTTTTAAAAGCTTATGTGCTCTAATGGGTAATGCAATTTGCTACAGATTTGTACTAAAATCCTAGCTATTGCTTATTTGATTTATGTTTGATATACATACAGTTCATACAAATTCAAGCCAAAATTGAAAGGTGCCATGCAGAGATATGAAAAATAAGTTGACCCGAAAATGACAGCTACGGACCTGCCTTCACAGCTGACTTTCCTAAAGCCGCACCCTTATCCCCGTTTTACCATCTGACTAACTTGCCTCTATTAAACGCCGCGGCTTTCAATTAAGACGATATTTTATGGGACTTGTAAAGCACTTCATGGATACATTGGCTAATTTTGTGGACACTTGGGGGCTGTGACATAAGAGTTTGCAATGGAGCCTATATAACTGCTAACATGAAAACCTTGTTTGAAAGGTTTTTGTTCAATTGTCATAATGGTTAATTCTGCAAACGAACTGCCAGTTAATTTGTGATTCTTTTATCTGCGATTCAATGGTGATGCAAAATCTTATAGACTTCCTCGACAGTTTTATATTTCAGTAGCAGATGTTGAATTGTTGCTGCTCTAATAACCGAATGTAAAGCCAGGATTTGAAATGTGCTTGACTTTGTTGACTTTGGAAAGAATCCATACGTTTCGATGCGGCCTAAAACAGTTTTAATGCCTCTGTCAGAGTTAACACCTGTTGATAAGGACTGACAGTTGATTCTTTTATATACGGCTTCACAGTGGAGGCAAGTTTCTATTAACAGTTTCAGAGTCGAGATGCTTTGATACGATTATAAACATCGTCCAGACGTTTTGATACATATGCATGTGGTTATGGTGTTTAGCATTGACACGCTTTGTTGCATGGTTAAGACAGGGTCGATACGTTCCGATATGTCTTCACTTGGAACTGATTTCTGTGAGGGTGACGATAGAGTGTGAGGGCAGAGCGTTACGTATAGTAGAGTTGATTTAGGCTTTTAAATTTGTATAAATATGCTTTACATGTGGAGTAATAAATACTAGTTAAAAAAAATACAATCAACCAAGCTACCATTTCTGAGCATTTTCATTAATTGGGTATTGAGGATATCCCTCTTAATCGACTCATTTCCTTTCATAATTTCTCAATTGGGATGAATTAAGTATCTTCTGACACTATAAAGCACATCTGCCGGAAAAAGTTCACTAAAAGTTAAGTTACAGTGGGTGTTTTTGTTGCACATCCTCGTACAGGTATAGGAGGAAAATAATGCAGCACGCACACGACCCCGATTTGTCCGATTTGCTCGCTTCCATATGAGACAAGGGATGACACCAGGGATGGCATGGCTTTTTTGGCTCAGCTTTATAGGGTTACGGTTCGTGAACTACGTAATCGGTGACTCCCATATCCGGCGTTGTGGTCGCACACGCAGTGCTATGGACACAATAATTACGGTTACCTAATTAATTGCAACCTCTACGGTTCATCTTTCCGCCTTTTTCTGTTTGTCTTCGGTACATCTGTCCGTACTGCATGTGTGCAGCATTCATCGTTCCCCATAACGTTCTTCTTCCTGCTCAAGCTATTCCATGTGTGCTCCACCGGACGCCCCACCTGTTGATGTCCTCTTCCATGCTTCCATGCAGTCACCAATCCGCATTTCAGAACGAGTAAAACGATTCCGAATCGTAGTATAATAAAACCCGGGGTGATGTTATTTTACGGACGGTGGCCATACATGGCTTGGAGAAAAATCCATGGAAGGCGATTCGGATAAGAAATAAAAATCATTTAGTGTATTTTTGAGTGCTGTCTGGTAGCAATGAAAACGTGAAATGTCATGGGTAGTTTTGAGGGTTTCTACTTTATGGGAAACATCAGGCACGACAATGGATTCGATCTGCTATCCTTGTACAGTTGTGGCCAGCTCCCAAATTGCCAGTCGTATATGCAGTTATAGCGGGAGTTGCGTGCCTTGGTATGTTCAAAATACGACGTCTATAACGCTGCGTATCGTCTGGACTTCGGCTATATGTAACGTCAAATCTTGACAGGAAGTATACGACATTTGCTTCGTTTCGTGATCAATAAGCGATTCGTGCAAGGTTCCAGGAACATTGTTAATGTTTGTGCAGTTGTTACCATGTTTATAGGTAGCTTATAGGATAGACATTGTGGAAAGTTTTTCTTGAAGCTTGAGAGATAACCTGGTCTTATTGGCTTTAAATTATTTGAGGGTTGTTTGACCGCAATAAAGTCAGATCGTATTGAAATTGGCATCTTGTTTGGGCCACAAGCTAGCGACGACATTAGTTTCCAACCAAGTACCTGATCCAAGAATAAAAAAAAATCGTGAATTTCTTTATAGGTATGATGTTACTTACACGTTAAATAAATATTACACAGTGTTCTGAAGTAAATTGCATAAAATATTCACAGAAATCTAGATTGAAGTTGCATATGTTATACGTATGTGCATAACTCATAAAAGTCTGAAATTATGTAATTCTTGCATTGTACAGACGAGAGACATAAATCCGATGTGACTGTTTTGCGTAATAATAAAAAAACATTTCACGGCAGTGTCATATGCGTCATGCCCAAAGCTTTGAAAAATTGTCCCAAACAACAATTTCAGCGATTAAAAACGTGTCCTAAAAATGCTTTGCCTGTCTAAATTGACCACTTTTCTATCATTAACTGAATTAATGCCTCACTTGAAATGCCTTTCGAAGTCACTTTCACAAACGTATTGCTGTTGAATATTTATGGTAAACATTTGTTGCATGATTTGGTTGGCAGCCAGATAACATGAAACGGGTCAAAAAAATTAGTGGCTAAAGGTGGTTTGCTGGATTCCTAACCTATCATTTATAATTGCAGATTGAACTGGCTTAAGAAATTCAAGGCTTAATTTTCAGATTTGTGCAGTTATAGCCTCCGGTTTCTGTCTAGCTGTAAAAGACATGACAGGATTGCTCGCGTCATGAAATAATGTTTGTATGGTCACAGCATTTTAAATTGCTTTTAACTTAATGGTGGGCAAAAAGAGGTCGCCCTTCGAAAAGTCTTGCTATATAAAGCAATCGGTCACTATAGCATGAATGTCTCTGTGTGTGTGTGTATTTACAGCATATAATTGCACTGGTTCTCAATTGGGTGTTTTCGCGTATACGGCTATAGGACAAAATACACCGTTTAGAACTATTGTCGTCGCAAAGGGCTTCTCCAATTGCCGGTTATATTGCTCAGGTGCAATACTGTCGGTGTCCAAGAAGCCCTTTGAGGCAAGTGCAGCTATAACTCAAGGAGGGGGAACTGGGTATAATGTAGGCGATGGGCTACCCAATATAACGAGATGCTCGGTTAAGATTAGTTTTAGTT
>WWPM01019773.1:0-13750 GCA_023279145.1 Glomeris maerens | reverse complement strand
CTTTAGAGAAATACATTTAATATTAAAATTGCGATCACGTATTTTCTCAATAATTCCACCGAAAATACCAGTGTTGGCCAAAAGTTCCTTCCTATTACTATACTATAGGTATTTGGTTTTTTCCTTAATCTACAATTTTATATGATTGCGTCACGGAGCGATTGCGCAACATGTGCCACGTGATCTGTGACAATTAAAAACTCACTTGAAGTTATATTATGACGCGGCAATAAGTACGGACTTCTATCAACAATCAACAAGCCATCTTGAAAGGTGATCATATTCTCCTTTTATGTATATGCCGTTTCACTTCCTGTTTTCCTAATTTCCACCTAATCAATCTATGTTTGTCGCAAATTAGTCTCTAAGCAATGAAGCAATTTGCCTCCATTATTTGCAGGAGCAATTACAAATGTACTCAAATTACCCAACTTTCTATCCCATATCACACTTTTTTGTTACAAGATGGTATTTCGGTACATGAGCAAATAGGCATATGATATATACAATTAAGTAAAAATTAATCCAAATCACACAATATAATTTCATTATTTATTAAATGTTACTGCATTATTCCTTGGCATGTTGTAGGAGATTGCCAGGACAGCTCAATGGAGAAATATGATCCTTTTGTCAAAACCATTTTGAGTTTTTCCCCCATTCAATATACGTATACAGTTAGCAATGAGCAAAGAGAGGAATTCCACCAGGACATCCTCAATACAAAAGGTACAAAAGGTCTTTGGGTGATTACTGTTGGTACAAGAAGAGAACCCCGAAAGTGCATTTTTAAAAGGAGAAAGTTATTTTATGATAGTACGACCTTAAGATATAATTGCATGAGGGTTTTCTGTGCAGTAATGCCTCATATTTCCTTAAATACAAAGAAACTGTCATTTTCAAAAACGTTTTCATCAATTTAGACCGATAGAACATATACCTATTTTTCAACAAAATTGCATTTCATTATATTCATTTTTATCGGTGGTATGACATGGTCATATACAAGAACTGTCACATCGCCTATGCAAAAATGCATCGACCTGAATTCAATTATGTAGAAAAATAGGTAGATGTTCTGTCTACAAATTGAAGTAAACATTTTTTAATATGAACGTTTCTTTGTATTCCTAAAAAATAAGAAACCTTACTTTACGGATTACTATCTTGCACGTTTTACGTAAAATCAAGATTTCAATATATCTTTTATTCTAGAAGTGATATATACAGGAAAAAATATAAGATAAGCAATTTCAGAATCAGCTTATCATTTTACATACAATAATCGAGGTATTTTTTCCAATACTTTTCCCGAAAGTGCAGTATACTGTAACATTATCCACCCACCTACCAAACTTGTAATCTTCTATATATGATAGGCCTACTCAAGTCATAATATTACACTCAGTTTGTAATTTGTTAGTCTCTTTAGAAGGTGTACTTTTACATTGCTCGTTTAATTTCGGGGTATTTTCGCAAATTGTCATCCCTGGTTTAAAATATATCTGGGCTGAACTTGATATCATCAAGCCCACATGCCGGTTCAATATCCTCCCATTTTGAGTTTATTGGACGTGATTATATAGGAGGTTGAATTGTTTATTGGACTGATGGTTGGTACAATTATGGATTGGATTGCGGGTGGGTTGGTTCAATTGTAGATTCAATATTGAGGATTTCAATGAATTCAATTTTTAGGCAATAAAACGCATTATCGTATTTTACATTCATTCGTACAGTAAAAGCTCGCTAATCCGGACTGGCAAAATAATTAAAAAACATAAATAAAACATAATTAAAAACACATAAATGATTATTTTACTCCTACTGTGTAACTTTTTCCCTTGTTAAATGTTTTAAATACAGTACGTACACATGAAATAAATGTCTGTTATACAGTTTATTGGTTGCTTTTAGCATATATGCAAAACATTAATAATTTTTTTCCCGGTTAAAAATATGCACTTCGGCTAATCCGGACTTTCATTAATCCGGACGATCCCCGGTCCCACCAAGTCCGCATTAGCGAGCTTTTACTGCATATGGGGAAAATTGTTTTGCTTTACGAGGATCTTCTGCATTTCCACTTGTCATGAAGCTAGTAAACATTGAAAATATAACAAACAATAAAGCACTTTATATTTTTACATTTTACAGTGTGACACTGAAGTAACATCATATATTTGAGGCAATGTCTGGCTTTACATTTGCATATCTGACTGATGTGCTGCTGAGCTGTAATCGATTTGACTTAAAATAATTTCAGATGCAGTTTTTGAGAATTAAAACACAAAAACAATTGCTTCATAAAAAGACATCCTGTGATCTCCAAGCGAGTAAGGACTTCACATTATTTTGTGGCCCAAATCCCTAATTTAGTTACAGAAAAGTATCTGATTCATAAAAATTCTTTAATATAACCTACCTTCAGGTGTTAGCGTAAATTTCAGTGATAAATGACTGGTGCAATGGCCGCCAAAGAACACATGGATCTAAAACCTAACATAAGATGCATGTGAAACTTATAATTCATAAGGCCGACTTTATTGTAGACTCGATTTTACAACACATAGTATAATAGTGATTAACAGGCGGTAAATGATAATATAAAAATGGAATGGCATATATTTAGTATACAATTATAAATATATAGTGTTTGGTTAGGTCGTGTTCATCTTCGTGGCCGGGCCTTTTGCTTTTCTTTCGTCTTAATTCACTGTTGCCTTTTCCGCCGGAAACAACTTACAGGGTTGAAGTAGCATTGATGGTATCGCACCTGGCGTTTTGACAGACCCAATGGAGCGAATTCAGACTCGCTGTCCGATTTGAAGTTGGGTGAACGTTGCAAATAAGTTAGAAGTCTCTGAACCATCTGACCCCGAGCTTCTTCCGTATCCTGAAACGCAAACAAACACCATTACCAGTCAATAAATGCATGGGCCTCGTTTTTGTTTTATCCAGTTGTGCAGCAATCATAACACAGACACCTTTGGTTGTCCTATTATATGCGCATAATTATAGTATAATGCAGATCGGATTTTGACCTAGGCAGCTGTTGGAGTAATTCTAATATTGCAATCTAGATTAGGTGCATGCAATCAATATGATTTTCAATATCATTATTTGCAACGAATGAATGAATGGATCTGGACCCAAACAACTGTTGGAGTAATTCCATAAATCTTATATTGAAATCTGGATCAAAATCTGGTTTTCAAAATCATTATTTGCGACGAATGAATGGATCTGGATTTGGAGCCAAACAACTGTTGGAGTAATTCCATATAAATCTGATATTGAAATCTGGATCAAACCTAGAATCAGTTTGTGGTAATCTGATTTTTAAAATCATTATTTGCGACGAATGAATGGATCTGGATCTTGACCTAAACAACTGTTGGAGTAATTCCATAAATCTTATATTGAAATCTGAATCAAACCTAGAATCAGTTTATGGTAATCTGATTTTTGAAATCATTATTTGCGACGAATACTTAAATTTAATGAATGGATTTTGACCTAAACAGCTGTTTGAGTAATTCTAATATTGAAATCTAGATTAGGTGCAATCAAACTTAGAATCAGATTATGGCAATCTGATTTCTAATATAATTATTTGCGACGAATTAATGAATGGATCTTAACTTAAGCAACTGTTGGAGAATTCCATAAATCTTATATTGAAATCTAGATCAAAACCTAGACTCAGATTATGGTAATCTGGTTTTCAAAATCGTTATTTGCGACAAATGAATGGATGGATGGATTTTGACCTAAACAGTGGTTGGAGCAATTCCATACAAATCTTATTTTGAAATCTGGATCAAACCAATACTGCATATCATTTCTTAATTTTCTTTTGAAATCTCCAACAGTTATGTCCTTATTTCTTAAATCTGGAAATATAATAGTTTCTTGCCTACGGGAAGTCACTTGTTGCATATTTCTTACGAGATGATTATTCCCGTCTACTGTATATATGTAAAAACAGATTAAGTGAATGCCCATATTGGAACTTGGCATGAAAACTAAAGTGTCCAATGCACGATGCGCTCTCTGGTGGTGACAAGTTGGACATGTTATATAGCTAGTCCTTGTAAAATTTATGGGAATCCATGCAACACCGAGCAAATGCGGACGTAATTTGCTGGTCTGAAGCAACTAAAATATTAATAGTTTGAGTATCTTCTCTTGGCTTGGGGGAATTTATTTACGTATATGTTGAATATTGTATTTTTAAATGTTGAATATAACTTTGAGCGTGTTTATTTTGAACTGATTTGGAAATAAGTGTCCATGTGACCCAGATCAATCTAGAAAAATCAGTATCGATTGCGTTTAATCGGTTTATCCGTTCTTTTGGAAAGTTGACGCAGCTGCCTGCACAAAAACCGCGAAATCAAAAAGAAATCTAATTTCCCCAATGACGTCTGAACCGATTTCATTTTTAACCACTTAATTTGAAAATTAGTTGTATACGCGAAGCTTATTTAAACGGTACATGAATCCGTAAGTTCCGTATATACCGAGCAAGACAAATATACATTATTAATACTACATACTACTTCGTATATTTAAAATGCGCAGCAATGGGGAATTTGAAGAGGTTGCAATTCTGAACTACAATTTTTTTAGAAGTGCAGCTATATATTCAGCAAATATATTGAGGAAATAAAGTAACCGCCGTCATGCAATCTTCAGATGGTGAAAAATATAAGATAAAGTTTTGCTTTTGAAACTCCTTGGAGAATTGAAGATCGTGAAAATTTTGATGCATGTATATCGATTGCATCATACATAGTACTTCACATGGTCTCTTCATTTCCCTCCCTTGACCCTAAATTGTAAGTCCATTCGGTAAATGTTCACTGACGTGTAACTGCACTGAATCCAAATAAAAATCACTTTAAATATAACATTATGTCAGTTATTTTGAACTGTTTTTTTTGCTTTCCACGGAAATCTTCAATGTTTGTGTATATAATTACAAAATAGTACTGTATATAGGTCTATTCATATATTGCAATTGTAGATTAACTTACAATCGCACATTGCATGCATTAATTATAATTATTACCCTATTTAACTTTTGCTAATGCTCAGTCAAGCTTGGTTTGGTTTTTTTTTGGGGGGGTTGGCTTTTAAACGCATTTACAAGAGCTGTAACCATGGGGAGAATGTGAAGGATATAATAACTGCAGGGGGTTGGTCGGTTATATAAGTGGATTGTGAGCTATAATCGACCCCCTGGATCGACTCGCGGTCGGCTTCCCCGCAGTTTTTTAACCACAGGCAAGCCGAACCCAAACAGCATCAGGGGCTGCACTCATTTTGCGCAGATGCGAAATCCATACTGCATAAAGTGACCGTTGCTTTTCTCCTCCACTAATTTACTTCAAGTTGGTTGGGAAGTGGGAAGTGGGGAAGTGGTTAGTGGGGAGGGGAATAAGTAATGCAATTAGTATGAGAACGGAATAAGTTCTTCATCTGGAAATATAATTGCAGTGCTGCCTGCAGACAGACACCCTATGGTAAATCGATATTATATATGTTATTGACACTCATTCCCTGCAATGTAATTAATGGGGGTATGTGCACAGTGGCGCCAATTGAGTAATAACCCTCTATATTTCATTATTGGCGAATAACTGTAGACAGCCTTATTGTGCAATCAAGCAAGCAACAGGTGTTTGGCATGGATTTTTTTTTCTCCCCTTCCCAATTTGTCTAGCAGCGCTATTTAATGGGCGATAATAAAGTGCAATTTCATTAAAGTAACCATTTTTCTTGTAGGAAATAAATAACACCGTATACTATTAGAAATATTTCAATTGCGTAATGCATGCAGCCAGTTCAAAGCTTTTAGATAAAATAGTCATTCTTTCATAAGTAATTCACTAGTTTAAATGTAGCGATTATATAAGAAAACTTTGAAATAAAACAGTTATTTTGTTTAAAATCAAATTGTAAGCGCAATATGCGCACCCAAATCCTAATTTCAAAAGTGCATTTTTGCAATGGCTTCAGTAGTTATGTAGTCGCTCGTCTCCAAATCCAATTTGCATTAATACGATTAGCAGCCTTTTATATGTGTTAGAAACTGGTTTGGATTTTTTTTTGTCTTCATATTATGGGTTTATGTTTCACAATATACCAATGCAAAAATTTTCATTGAATTAATTGTAAGTGGTACTATAAAAGAGAATTTGGAAATATACTTACTTCGCCGTGAAGCCCATAGGTTTCCCCTGGACCTAGCAATGCTGAATCGTCTATGAGACCAATCGGGACCTGGTCAACGTTGAAGTTGGCCACTGCCCACGCACATAACATCGACAAGAGTGCAACAGAAGGCAAAGTGCGCATGTCGAGTTATTTTCTTGTTTTTGCTCTCTATATAGGTCTCTACTACGGCTTATTGTACTCTTATTCTAGTGTCCTATATACCCTTTGAAAGAGGTGCAAACAAAGTCTGGGTTGCATCTGGGGCCTTACCCCAACAACTACTTATAGGGTCACAAAGGGGCGAATCCAAAATGGTGCCTCCTGGAAAAGGCGGGGCACCACCAACGCCACCTACAAGTGCGCATGCGCCTCAACCTCCTTCCTACCTCTTCGTCATTAAATCCCACACCAACAACACATCAACCCCGAATATTCTCAACTTTCATCCAACTTTCCCCCTCCTCTTCAATCCCACCAATCAACATTTCACAACCAGTGATTCAGCGAAAAGCCCTTACACACCACACCATTTTGCAACATGTAAACACCTCATTTTCAAAACTATACATGTCTCATTTGGATGGAGACCCACAGGTGTTGTTGTCGTTTGTATATAATGAAATAAATTAAAAGTAGGAATCTCTGCATTTGTCTTTCTTATACGTAGTACAGGGTGGTGCGAAATGATTGACTCCCTCCGTTAATACACTTCCCAAAAAGATATACAGGAAAACCGAATATACCACCTTATAGAGAATTCAATTCTGTGTAGGACTGTAAAAATTAATTGCAAAATTCCTTTCCATTCACACTTTATTGACGAAGAAGCAAAATCGACTTTCATGGTTCTCGTGTCCTGTAGCTGAAGCGCTGCATTGCCAAATTTGACATCCCTATGCAGAATTGAATTATCTACAAGATGGTACATTCAGTTTTTCTGTATCTTTTTTGGGAAGTGTATAAACGGAGAGAGTCAATCATTTCGCACCACCCTGTATATACTACCAAACTAAGAAGAGACTAGGCGTGGCCTATTTTTGACAAATGGCAGTGCTAGTTGTTTAATTCCATTACTCTTAATGAACAAATATATAAAACAAATCGCGTCTTGTTCTTTTCTCTTTATTAGGGAAGTGCTTAACCAGTCTATATACAGAAAACTAAATGATTATTAAAAGAAATTCGCGAAAAATATATAACCGATGCAAGCGTGGTGTACGCCAATTGGCCAGTCTGCATTGTGGGCGGGGCACTAGTCTCTTCTACTATTGGTACGACTATAGGTGTTTCTTGCGGAAAATGATATTATAGGAATTCCCTTACAAGACACTTGTAGGTCTTCACATGAGACGTGAATAATTTCGAGCTCTTTATGCCGTTAAATACATAAAAATAACAGACAAATATAGGGTTATCCAAGGAAGATGGCAACCGTTGTATCGTGGCAATATATTTCAACTGCGAGCATTTTTTTTAACCAGTATCGACAAGATTGCATTCAAAATTGATGATCATCTCGAGAAAATATTGGCCACTGAATTGCACATGTCAGAGAGGTTGGTTCATTATTCAAACAGGAAGTTTGAATTACGAGCAATAAGCCGCATTATTAACTTTTCACTATCAACCGACAAACAGGCCTCTCGAAATGCAGATAGATATCTCAAAGACTATTAAACCTAATGGAGCTACGTCATTAGGGATTTGTCACTATATACATTCAAGATGTTGTAAAAATCTAATCCTTAAGTTCGCACAATTAATTGTGCTCTCATTGTGGTTTTCAAAATACAGAGCTCAACTATAGAAAAATAAGGACGCAAATAGGTTTCAATGTTTCCATACCTGATTTATATAGACTAATGTTCAAGGTCACAGGTCCCACACTAGTATATGGCTTCATCTGCCCTATTGGGATCTCATATTTAGTGCTCTTTCTGCTACATTACTGAATTAATGAACATCCAACACTTTGTATCTCTTTCATCCGTACCAAATGCATCGAAGTCCTATATTGATCCATTTCATCCAATTGATTCGATATATACACAGTATTGTAATATGAACAAAGTCGGATCACTTTAGAGCAGCTTATAATTGCTGTTATCTTTGTTGCATTGTTGTTGTTACCAAACCCTGTTGTTGACCTTTATGAGTTAATACATTGTACACTTGATTGATCGGTGTCGATATCGATCGCGTGGGCGTCTGTGACGTCACAATCGCCTGCCAGAAGGGCCTAAAGTGACGTCAAGCGAAACGGCTCAAAATCACCAGCAGTTGCAGGGCCGGTTTACAAGTTGCCCTTAAACCATTTGCATTTAGCATGTGTATATTTAGGGGCCGTTGACCGTCAAATATTCCTCAATATGGATGCCCAACTTCAAAACTGTCACTGTAAAGCAAACAAATCTTAATTACGAGCCTTATTAATTAATAATAAACAGGGGGCTTTGATGGATTGACTCAATTTAGTACAGGAAGAAACATGGTAGGTAGCCCAGGCAATTTTACCAGGAATTATTAAATTATAAAGATGCCTCAATCGATGTGATAATCGCGCCACTTTTTGGCAAAACCAGTATTATTACAGTAACTCAAAAGTCGACTAACAAACTTGGACAGCTCATTTGACTTGACACATCATGTGAGGATCTCGTAGAAACTCCGTAATCGTTTTAGTGATTTTATTTGTAATTCCTCTTTATATTAATCGGATCATCACTTGTTGTCATTTGTTTCTTAGTTTTTAAATCGTTACTGACTTGATCCCGACGTTTGCCTTGATTTTATTATTAATGTTTGACTTTTCGATGTGATGAGGTGTGTGAATCTGTAATTGAACTCGTTCTAAGGAAATTTTTAACTTATTTCGATGTTTCAAATTAGCAATTTTTGGTGTGCCCTGAAAATGGTTCGATGTCAGAGCCGAAACTAGTCGGCAAATAAAAACGTCCAGAGTGGACTTGAAGTTTCCCGTACAGAAATTTTCAAAACTGCAGCAGTCATGAAATAAGAATGCACGTGAAACAATGACAGTTTTATTTTGTGCTTTCTGCAGGTTTGATGCATGCCTGTTTTGATAAATCGTCTGCAGACATGCAGCTCACAACCAAACAGCATCCTTCATTTAATTTCAGGATGCCACAAGCATGCAGCACACCTGCAGACATGCAGCTCACAACCAAACAGCATCATTCATTTAATTTCAGGATGCCACAAGCATGCAGCACACCTGCAGACATGCGGTTCACAGTCTTACTGCATCCATTATAAAATTTTAGGATGTTACATGCATGCAGCACACCCACAGAATGCACTAAAGTAAACTGTCAATGTTTCACGTGCAGCCTTAAAAAACCGGTTTTTGTAATGCAACAGATCTGCTGCATACATGCGGCCCTAACAAAAATTGTTGGCTGTCACATGCATGTCACATGCATGCCACATGCCTGCAAGGCTGCAAGTGAAACATTCACAGCTTTAATGCAGCTTTATTGCATACCTGCACACTGCAGCTATGTGACATGCATGTGACAGCCAATTAAAGCTGCAAGTGAAACATTCACAGCTTTATTGCAGACCTGCGACAGCTTTAAAAAATTTTTGTTAGGGAGTATTGGGGGGAGTGGGGGATTTCTTCCAAGTGTACGTACACCAATCAGAGCTCGCAATTGGAAACATGGGTTAAACCCGCATTTTGTGAAGAAATTAATTTAGCTACTGAATTTGAATTCATACCAGTATAAAGTAAAAAAACAACTTGTTACAAGTTAAATGTAGTTAAATAAAAATTTTGATGAATCATAGTGAGAGTCAATGTGTACGTACGGGGGGGGGGGGGGGTTGGGGGTGAGTGGGAGGGGGGGAAGGGGTGTAAAATTGACTAAAAATGAGTACGTATTACCTATATGGACGACCACTAAAGGTGTGAAATGCGTGTAAAAAAGTATTTCATTGCTGCACCTTCCTATAATATATGTCTAATTTTGTAACTTCTTTACAAGGTGTATACAGTTTCTTCTAGTTTCTAGGTACATTGTATATTTACATAGTAACTGCACTTTCAGATTAGGCAGTAAAGGTTCATTTTATTAGAAATAAACACAGCATAAAACGCGGGAATATGGCGAAATTTCAACCTGAAATTGGGTCACAATATCCCGATTCCTTTTCACGTTTCAAATGCAACATTGTTGTGTATACTTTGCTGAACATTGGGAAATGTGAAGCGCAATGGACATGTGTATAGCTAGCTATTCATCAAAACCCAGCTATACATACTGCTTTTGTTGTTAAACACCACAGTCCTAGTGTGAAGGTTATGAATTTCTTTTTCTCTGATCAATATATCTGCTCATAATTTATTCACACCCTAGAGATATATAGTCATGCACCTTTACACAGAGAAATCTCAGAAACTATGGCGTCTTTCAGGGGTTTCACTGTCATTTTGTCAGTCGCAGTTACGGCAAGTTCTTCAAATTTCGCCAATTTCCGTAAAGTGTCTTCAGGAACTACAGCCGAACCTCTTGAGAATACTACTTACAATGTTAGTTCTGTGTCAGGGTGCGCAGTCATTTGCTTTTCGCAGGATTACTGCGCAGGTTTTGTTCTTACATTTACTCAGCATTGCAAACTCCTTCACCGTAACAATGGCGGCAATTATACTTTGATGAATGACGCAAACAGTGATTTGTACTTGGTAAATTGTGGATATTTCCAGTATATGCTATTTTACACGAATTTATTAACTTGATTCTTTGGCAGACTTCGCAGCTGTTCCAGTCAAGAGCAAGGACGATTGTCTTCTTGTATTTCCGTTCACAATCGAGTCAGTATGTATTTTTCCAAGGTGGATTAAGTGCAGCCCTCAATAATGGTAATTTTAGACATTATTTATGCTGAACAGCAGAGAACATCGATTATCCGGAATGCTAATTTTTGTATTATAAGAGGATCATTTGAACCTATCTGATATCCCAATATTCGTTTTGAAATGTTCAACTTTGTTACTACATAGAGTATAAATACGTATCCGTTCCTTCTCATGTTGCCAATTACTGTATTGAAGTTAATTGTGTCTCGCATTTCAGATATAATATCAGTAGAATCAGACAATCAATCTGGAAATGTCTCACTGATTGACCATAATGATGCTATACACATGTAATTGCAGTTATTCTTAGGTTTAAAAACGCTTCCTGGATCAATGTGACTCTGCTAGGACTCCATAAAACTACTATTATATACTTAATAATATTTGTTTATCTGGTCATCGATAATAACATTATAGGGAAAATTGGTATAACTTATCCTTCACAACCAGATCTTAGGACTCCTAGCAATGCGCCAGAATACTACTATTGGTCGCAAGGAGATCAGTTTTTGGACTACACTGGTGCTGAACAAAACCAAAGTAAGAAATGCATTGAGAATTCTTATCTATAGTTCATTCAAAATAAGTTGAGGAAAAAGGCGTGTCCATATTCGAAGCTTATTGGATAGCGAAAGCCACGTGATATGTGGGCGTGAGTAGCAGTATTGATTCCGATATCTTGATTGGTAGCGGAAACCACAAGACACGCCTTTTTTCAATGTAGCCAATTGCGAGCACCGCGTATGCCACGCCTTTTTTTCAACTTCTTTTGAATGGATTATAAGTTAATACCGAACTTTATTACTCCAAGAAATCAATTGTTGCGTTTATAGAATGGTGGCAAACTACTAAAGCAGCTGGTAGCCCAGGTATCTGGACTACTTCGGACCCAAACAATGGACTGTATTGCCCATTGAACACTTTCGGCGATTCTTATTGGATGCTGGATGTCACCATGAACTGCATGGATACATTGACCGGGTGGTTCGAAGTGACAGCGGTTGTCATTAACAAAGACGGAAAAGGTAATGGTGGGCAAACGGAAAATATCCGCCAGAACAACGTATGTAAAGGCAGTTTTGGGACTGTAGCCACTCCATACGTCACCAAGAACCACGTGGCCCTTTGTGGCATGATCAATGTGTTTCGTTTCGGGGATGGCACATGTGAAATCTATCATTTGTGAACGTTGCAAGTGTGCAATAGTGTTAGGTATTTTCACCAAAACGCATTTGCTTTGGATTGAGATTTAAGCACCGCAAAAAGATTATTTTAGATGAAAAAATACCAATTTCAATAAATTAATATCGGTGAGTATAATCCATTCAAAAGAAGCTGAGAAAAAAGGCGTGGCATAAGCGGTGCTCGCGATTGGCTACATTGAAAAAAGGCGTGTCTTGTGGTTTCTGCTGCCAATCAAGATGTCGGAATCTATACTGCTGCTCACGCCCACATATCACGTGGCTTTCGCTATCCAATAAGCTTCGAGTATGGCCACGCCTTTTTCCTCAACTTATTTTGAATGAACTATACTCACAAAAATAGTGCAGTAATTGTATAGGATTTGGACACGTTTGGTCTTGAAGTTTGGGCATCAAATCGGGGCTAACAGCTATAAATTTACGTATTGCAAACAGAATGTTCCGAAACAATTCCCTATTGGAAATGTCCATTAGAATCTACATTGGAAAAATTACAAAATTTGTTGTGGAATTTCAATACTAGTATCTTGTGAGGCATTAGGGATTGGAAATATCAATTATAGGGTCCATTAGAGACCATTACAAAATTTGTAATGGATAATTTTCAATAACTTACCTCATGTGGGACATTAGGAAATATTCCCACTATAGGGATCAGAAATGTCTATTAGTCAAACATCTTAAAATGCGTTAATTATGAATAAAATGACATATATTAATTAAAATGTGTTGAAATATTCATTATTGGGTTTATGGTTTTTCCATAAAAAAAAGGGGAGGGGTCATTTATAGTATACACAACGTTTATCCAGCGGGAAAGTGTTGGGATTTGTTAAAGTATGTTACAAAAAGAGGAAGAGCTGTGAATTTTAG
Source organism: Glomeris maerens (assembly GCA_023279145.1). NCBI lineage: Eukaryota > Metazoa > Arthropoda > Diplopoda > Glomerida > Glomeridae > Glomeris > Glomeris maerens. Next base: position 571 of record WWPM01019773.1, on the reverse strand, counting down.
CGATTTTTGCGAACGTATTTTATTGATTACCCCCTGAGTACTTGTATACAGCGCGTAGGTAGAGCATAGTGTTCTTTTGCGCCGCTAGGAGGCGCTGCGCTGTTCACTCGCTGCTGTCGTACATGGTCATTGGTCACGTGACGATGACGCTTCACCACTTTGGCGATTCTAAAATCGCGCGAGAAAAGGTAGTGTTTACAGTCGTGTTGTCACGGATGTTTGTTTCAGTTATGGACAACCGAAAGGAGGAATTTGTTTGTTTTTAATCGAGGAATTCTCAGCGTCTTATACCGGGAAATCTTCCAAATCGAACGGTGAGCGAATAATTTTCATTTTCCGTTGTTCAAATCCGCAAGGCTTAACTTTTTTTGCCCGTTCAAAACCAAATCAAATTCTAAAATATACCACTACTTTATCTAGTAATTAAAAGTAGTGTAGAGTTTCGGGGTATCTCCTCGTATTTCAACGGTTTTGCGAAACAATTATTGTCCTCTGCAAGAGAAATTTATTTGAAGTCAGATACAGTGTTTACTCTTGTTGTGAAATGAAGCCGAAAGAAGTGTATGTACAT
>WWPM01019772.1:0-11365 GCA_023279145.1 Glomeris maerens | reverse complement strand
ATGGTTTATGTCATTAGTTCACGGTCAGGAGGTCATGGGTGGCCATTTGGTAACGAGAGAAAAAAAAAGAATCCGCACAACTAGAAAAAAAAATGTATCGCGCAAACAAAGCGGATTATAGAACATCGCTTCACCCGTTTTGCCGGCTGTTAACCGGCTAGCTGCCAATAAATTTATTTCATCAGGACTCTGTAGTGTCGAAGACTATTATTTCTCATGTTTTTTTTATCACCATTTTATATCGATCGTCATCTCGTTTAATTATGGCGAAAAATATTTGGGACGTACCAGGAAAAAATAATTGTCGATTCGGATAAATGGAAAACGCACGTGGTTAACGTTTCAAAAATACGGATGAATGACGTTCGCGCTACTACGTTGTTGGAAAACGTAAATGAGATGGAAAAATTGTGTACCCACAATCCAATGCATGCAAAACCGAGAAGCCGAAAAATCGCCATATTGGTTCTGAGCATTGTAACATAACAAGAGAACTTGTCGGTTGGAAAAATATGCGATTCTAGAGCCGGAAAAAGCCCTCGGTGCACATCACACCGTTCCCCAAATGCCCTTTGTCAAGAATTAACACTCACCCGAACGAGTTGCGAACCAATAGACCGTCCAAACTTGCGCCAAACTTAGGGCTTTTAGAACTACGGGCCCCTTAACCGGAATCGTGGAATCGAAAACGAACCCAATAGCAACGCTTTAACACTTTATCATAACAACCAAGCCCCGCAGTGTGACCAACACCCCTGCTTATAATCCCTGTGCGCGCCAAAACGGCTTCCTCGCTTGGAATCGGATGGCGCGCAACATTCGATGACGTCACCAATACTCGAATGCAACATGCGGGGACATATTATTGCGCACTCGAAGCTTGCGTGCAATATATTGGAACCTATAGGCTACAAAACGAGCTGCAATATACCAAATCTTGCAATAGTTCATTCAGAGTACTGTATATACGGAATTGACTATTACGTAACGAACAAACAAATGTCACGTATTAAAAAATAATGACATCAATCGATTTCAGACAATGTGTATATGATGTTACATGCGGGCTTTCCCACGTTGTCATTCATTTTTCCATCCCAAATTCATGCAACCATGACAACTTTTTTTACATTTCTCGTATACTATTCGAAAATCTCCAAGAATTTGTAAATAAAAAGCCGGGTCGGTTTTCTTGCACAGTATTAAATCCAAAATACGGCAAATGGTTACACAGTTTCCTTTTTCATTAGGCCATATCTTATGTAAGACACATTTACATGAAATTATTTAAACTTAAATATTGTTGATAATCATTTAGTTGAAATGAAATTTAAAGATAACCAATTCCAGCTTTGCATATTTATTTATTCCTCAGAATCCAGTTCATCTAACCATATTAATTATGCAAAATGTGAACACAAAAACTGGATTACCTTGAAAAATTATCGAATTTATAGAAGCAGAATAGCATCCAAAATTCGTCTTGCGCATGCGCAGATGGCGTAATAACAGATGAAACCAAGGTTATTAGAAGTATACAGGTTGGCTCATTCCACTGTCAAGCAGTGATTGGCTGCGGCACTGCGTCCGCAGTGACGCGCAAAGTGGGCGGTTCCAATATTTCTTCCAAATTCCAATGTTGCGAATGATGCGATATGAAGAAAAATATATAGGTGTTTTTTTATGTATTGGGCACTTCATTCACCAAATTAGGCAACGTTCTATTGCTTCACATTTTCCCTTCTTCCATTCAAACTATTATCGCCATTAACATAATAATTGCGTATATGGAGCCTATGGGAGGGCGTGATCAGGTCTGACGTCATCCGCGATAAGAAATAGTTCCACTAATTTGTTTGAGTAATTCCACAATATTCTTAACTAAACTTTTGTGACATGTTTTAATGTACACTAGAACTCCAATAATACGAACTCCAGCGCTATCCGAATCGCTTTGAGGGGGAAAAAATAGCGCTTTATAAGGTGCAGTAAAGTAAAGTCGCCTATTATAGTGATAAAACTGTTCCCCCCAACGCTAGATGGCGATATGTACAGCCAATGAAAACTGGCAATCGTTTGCTCTGTGCCGATTGGGAGCCAATCAGCGCATTTTGCTGAGATCGACTTGAGCGGTTCTAGCGGATTGTTCTTGCGCAAATCGGTAAGATTTGTTTATTCAAATATTCTACTCATTCTACTCGACGAAATGACCAAGTTTATTCGCCGTACGCCGTACATTTTCCTTTGCAGAAGAACTTCTGACTCGTTGCTGCAGATTTGCCGTCAATTTTTTCGTTTTCGACTGTACGCTGGGATAAGTTTCGTCACAAATTGTAAGTATCTTTCTCGGCGTTTTATTTGTATATACTGGGTCAATTTTATTATCATGCAACCTTTTGTCCTTGATGCAATTATACTATGTATTCAGCTTGAAAAGCCTCTCTTTTTTAACTTTGGGTATTAGAAGTTTGCATGAAAACGTCAACATTTCAAATTCCTTACAATAAAAAATAGTACTAAGTGACAAAACTTTAAAATTTTTATTCGAACTGTTATATTCGGCACGAATCCCGCAAAATTTCCATATCTGTATGTATTCCAAAAATACAAGTAAAGAAACTTTGAAATGTCTTATAAATAACTATTTTCATGAAAGTGTTTCAGGTCTGAAGCAGGCTGACGAAGAAGGAAGGAAGACGTCCTGATGGAAGTTGAAATGTAATGTTTTTGTTTCATTATCTTGAATAAAAGAAGGACGTTTTACATGTTCTCAAGATTGAAAATAAAAAAGCAATGATAAAGAGACCGAAGGGGAAGTTGTCCTGCCATTTCAACTTCAGGTTTGGACCTGCTCAGGTCCAAACCTGCATTTTCTTATATAGGGTCCGCACGGACGCCAGGTGGCGCCACTGCTTTCAGAGTAACAGCGCCGCCTGTGGCTACCCTGACAACCAAGTCCAATCCCATGATCACATACATAGAAAATAACATTTGTACATTGTAATATTTACCACCGTATTTATTCATTATCCGGTGGAACTACCCCTCGGAGGTTATTTGATCACAGTTTAATATATAGAGACTTGTAGAAACAAAATATTTCAATTTATAAGTATGGAACGCAGCAGACTCTTCTGTTTCCTATTTGCTTGCACATGATGCATTCAGCGAATCCTATTGGAAAAACAAAAATAAGAAATATTATTTACAAATTTCGACATTTTCAGCAAATGTCTAAAATACACTCTTGCAAATACATAAAAGTTGTTTAGTCATGGCTTATTAGTAGCATTTAGTAGAGTAGAGTACAACACAGTACAATGAACAAGTCTTATTACCGATTTCAGCAGGAAGTCGCTCACAAAATACATAGCAAAATGCACTGATTGGCTCCGCACTATAGTTCGATATTCGACATTCGAAAATGCTCCGTAATGACGTCACGGGACATTCCATTTCGGCGGGAAGAGGGAACGAGCTCCCCCTGAGAGATGAAACCAAGGTCAAATAATTTGAATATTGCACACAGCGGTCTAGCGTTCAGCAAAAATGTATCCATTGGTGCATTTAAATGCGCACATTCTAACAATTCAATAACTTCGATTATTACACACTGACTATTTCAATAAAATCATCAAGAAATCTTCAAAATAGTAATTAATTTCGGCAGAAAAATTATTACCATCACTTTCCTCCGTCCTGCAGAATTATATTAGCTTTTTCATTTACCACCGTTGCTAAATTTTCCATTCTGTTTTTTTTTTTACTTACCAAGAATTTCCGGACAATCCCGGAAGTTTGGTTCTTTTGTGTTATGTGTGTCGGTCGGTTGCTGCAAGTTGTTGTTTCTTTTCTCGCTGGCTTTTCAAAAATTCATCCGTACATCGATCCGCGTTAATATCTGGTAAGAAATCTTTACTAACTTGTCTACAAACATTAGAAGGTGTCACTTTTGACCGCTGCCTATAAGTTTTGATGCACGAACAACGACTGGTGCCGTAAATCGGGCAACTGCAACCGTTTCACGCACATGAAAATGGAGCGCAATTATCGGTCACGTGACTAGTAGTCGTTGTTCGCGTATCGTGCAACATATTTCATGACAATCGGTACAGCGCAATAAAGTTGCACGCTTCCATGTTTACATGTTGTAGCCGGACGTACTGAAATCGAACAAAAACCACCCATAATTTTTAAAATGCTTATACTACCGTAAAACTAGTATTCTGTGCGCTACCAAATCAATGATCAAATAAAAAAACAGTCTGCTAGGACTACTTTTCAGTTTTTCAATTAACTTTATGAAATTTGCGGTGCCGGCCGATATTAATTGTACAGGCGCTCAATTTTATAACGATATTCGATGGCATCTTTTTAATTACAATTAAATTAATGCTACGGACACAGCATATTCCACAATTTGGTTAACTCGTAAGCGAAATATTCTAAAATGCAGGCTTTCAAGGATCATTGAACCACGGACTAATTAATATTGACCCGTACAATTCACATTATACACCAATATTTATTGATGTCAACTCTGAAGTCAACTTTTCATATATTGGGCATGCTTTATAAATTATAATTAAGTTTATCATGGTATAGCAAATTGTCATAGTAACGTAATAAAGTTCAAGGTCGGCCAAAGTAATTTACACAGCTAGATAAAAAGTACAAATAAAGGCGATACATTTGCCTCCAATTTGGTAATAATTCACCCCAAATATTAATTCAAATAAAGTTGAAATAATTAATCATACCAGCCCTTTTTATTAAAATTTTAATTACATTTACATTACATATAACTAGGCAATTCCAACAAGTGTTAATGAACTCCCAATAAATTAATTGCAGAGTGTAATTTTGAAATCAGAATTTTGTCAGTATTTCCATTGAAATAATTTTACTTTCCTTTTACGCAGAATATTCTGGAAATGGGTTCACAACTTTTCTGCCTGAAATGGAACAACCACCAAACGAACATGTTATGTGTGTTTGACCAACTTCTCAAGAATGAAGCCTTTGTAGACGTTACCATAGCCTGCGACGGCATGCGCCTCAAAGCTCACAAGATGGTCCTTTCGGCCTGTAGCCCTTACTTTCAGGTAGAAAATCCTGTCTCAATAAGCGCTCGTATCAAATTTCAAATTTCCTCTCGGTTATTATGAATGCAGGAACTGTTCTTGGATAACCCGTGCAAGCACCCGATAGTCATCCTGAAAGACATTAAATACACCGAACTTCAAGCAGTGATCGATTTCATGTACAAGGGAGAGATCAACGTTTCTCAAGACCAATTGTCCGGGCTTCTAAAAACGGCAGAATCTTTGAAAATCAAGGGTCTTGCGGAGGTCAGTTGCTCGTCCAACGGGTCGTCGATGGACTTGGGTGCAAGTCACGAAAACGGGGAAACAGAGCCCGCAAAGCCACCTCACACCAAGAAGAAAAAGAAGAGGAAGGCCCATTTAGATGCTGCTTCAGGTGACCAAGGGCTTGCGACAATCACCAATCCGGACAGCACACCTTCACTTGCTCATTCCACCACCGACGTGTCGAGCATCGGGTCGGGATCGCTTACGTCGCGAGACTCCTCGGATGCCAAACGTCTCGTACCTCCACATTCTCCTGTTAATCTCATTTCGCAAATCAAGACTGAAATCGACAAAGATCTTCCATCCGTTTCAAACGAGACTCACGAGAACGGTCCGGAGGATCTTTCCGGTCCGAGCGCCAACGGCAACGATGACACGAACCAAACCTCGCTCGAACAAGACGACATCAATGACTGCAACATGGATTATTACTCGACTCAGGAACATGGTTTACAGGTGGGCACGCAGCAACCTTGCAATGATGCCGATTTACTGGTCCATCTGTAAATATTTGAAATTATTTAATCAGGACAAAGATGGATCTACCTCATGTGACAACAACATCGTGCCAACTGACCTCAGCCTGGCTTCTACATCTAATCAAAATGCCTTAGGATTATGTAAATATCTCATTGTCAATAAATTCCCATTCAAATGCGAGCTAATTCTGTCATGATTACACCAAGGATAATGAATTAAGTCAGCTGAAATAAAGGGGTTCGTGTTAAATTCGCGGAAATCACTTTCCCAACAGTGTAAGGAAAATTTGACCACTTATACTTTGAATTTGTTGGGAAAGTGATTGGCGGTATTTTGACCAAACCCTGAAATAAAGTCTAAAATTCCACAAACTTGATTTAAAGAAATGCCAACTGTTGTTTTCAGATCGCAAGTCCAAGAAATCATCTTGGTCGGTTCAAGACTTGGTCAACGCGATGGATTCCGTGCATAGTGGCAAAATGAACGTTTTGCAAGCGTCACACCACTTCAGGATTCCAAAAAGTTCCCTTTACGATTACATCAGTGGAAGAACCGGTGTCAGACTTCGGCTAGTGAAAAGGCCAAAATATCCGGTTGTGAGCATATTGCCTGCATCACTCAAACCACCTTCACTGAAAACGACGTACCCATTTTCATAGTGTCTTTTTGTCCCTTTACACAACTTGCGATCGTCCAAAGTTCTTGAACTGCCAAGTTGTACATGGCAACGGGTTCACTCAAGTGCCTGCCAACCACGATCACCCTTCCTGTAAATATAAATTACAAACTTCCAAACGTTTTACAGTTTTCTACTGTGCTTTACGGATAACACACACTCCATGTAAAAAAATGTTGCATGAATTTATATACACAAATCTAGCCAATATCGAATCTCATGGGATTTTTTTTTTTACATTCCTGGCTAAATATTGTGAGCACACAATTTACAGAGCCATCAATTTTGCCGAATAAAAAGCTCTTTTTCGCACGATTACCACAATCCTTGTACTGACTGCATTGACTGTGATGTTGCATAAATGTGGCAAAAAAAAACCTGTAAAAGTTTGCGTTAAGGGCGGATTAGTAAACAATGTATCCTTGCGAAATGGCATCATGGTGCAAACTCAGGTACGTTTGTACATGATACTGTCACAGTTGAGACAAGGCTCACGAGGATTTGAATCGGATGCAAAAAACCAATCATTGATTACATCAGGTGCAACATAACTAAATTCTCTGTATCCCATTAGGTGCTTCGTTTTTGCTACATAATACTATAGTGTAACTAAAAAGCTAACAATGCATGCTCAAAATTGTACTTCATCTCCGTATTTTACTAGTGCCAAATTGCATTCACGTACAACCAATTTTTACAAATTTTCAGCTGTGATGGCTGAAAACGTGTTTTAAATCGCATCATTAACCTCATTGTTCTTCATTAATTCCATCAATTTGTCACAAGGATGTTCCAACCGAACTTAGCAATTTACCTCAAAACTAGTTTCCATTATTCAATAAAATAGTTATTCTTTGTCCTCCCCTATATATCCAAATAATATCCAATAAAAGTTTTGGATCAAGATGTAAAAAATATAAAATTACAGTTTGAAATGGCGTTTTTGTTTGCCAACAAGCAAATAGCATGGCTTTCAATTGTTCTAGTACTTATACAAATATTTTCACCAAGGCAATACACTTTGCTCAAATTTGTCCTGTAAATGAACAAGTTGATTGGGCATTAAGTCCTTTACCTCTGTAGGCATTTTACGCATCTCAACGTGAGAGGAATTTAGGAGGATTGTTTAAAAGTTGTAAGCATTCCTATAACAATGTATAGTCTTTCCAACATGCATGGTTATATGTAGTAATGGTATTCAGTGCGACATTACTTCTCACTAGAAATCAACTTTATTTACGCGCAATAGCAGGATTTCAAAGAATTGTAATATCTTTGTACCGTGTACCTGAAGTTGCGCAATATTCCATGTTCAATACTCATGACCGTGCATTGCAATCATGGGATTTTAAACGTGTACATTACATACGTTTCTCCGCAAACTGTCACCATTCCCTCCATAATCAAGTTAAAAACGAACTAATAACATTATTTATGATGTTTTAACATGAACTTGTACTTCACCAATATTTTTACAATAAAAATATTTTGACAGTATATTGTTCAAAGCAGTTGTTGGGTTTTCATACACGCGCATCAATGAAATTGTCTTACGGAATACCTATATGTATGTTATTAAATCCAAACCTACAGTGATTGAGGATTTGTTACTTATCAGACTGGATTCTCAGATGTATCACCAGAAAAAAATGTCCAATCAATCTGAAAAATAATAGATTATAATGAGCTCCAGTAATGCTATATTAGAAATCCATACGTACCAGGAAGTAGTATTGCTAGGCCTATACATGAAGTCAATGACGGCTCGCAGATTGAGTAATCATATCCTCGAGAATAAGAGTTTTAATTCAAATAAAGAACACAGAGGTCATTATAAAATTTCGAATTAATAGATCATAAAGCTACCACTTATTAATGAAGATAAAACACTTGGAAGGGGGTTGGAAAAAATATAATAAAATAATCCCACATTGTACATTTTATCAGGAAATTGCATTATTATTTGTACCATATAAACTTGCATTCTAAGACGTTAAATTGAATCTATTTAAGAACGTATCCCAGCAGAAGACACTGCTCAGAGTTGAAAAATATGCATGACAAATGTACATTACTGTGACTTCAAACGAAAAAAGATAATTACGTAAACCTCGAATTTGCTACTCCATTTCCAGGTTGAAATTTACTTAACGTTGGAGACGCCGGATTCTGGCCGTTGGATTTTGCAATTGTCTTATTATCTGTACCGCGCGAGGCTTGGCTAGTCCTAACAGTCACTTTAGTCACAGTCCGCGTCTCGCCGGAAGAGTTCTTCGCTAGACATTCGTAAACTCCGACATCACTTTCGGCGATCTTCCCAATTACTAGAGAATGATATCCTCCTGCCCTGTAGTGGATCCTGCATTTGCAGCTAGTACCGACCGAACCAACTCCAGCGCCATCTTTCAGCCAGAAAACTTTCGGGATCGGTCCCCCGCAAACCCTCACTTCGAGTTCCACGTCGCAACCGGCCACAGCTTCAACTTCCGAGGGAGGGATTTTCAAAAAGGACGGGAGTTTTAAAAAGGAACGATAGTTAGCTTCTCGGTGATGCAATGCTGTTGTTGGTTTCATGTTGGCAACACACGCCAGGTTCATAGGGCTCGAATCGGTTCTGTTGGATCGCCAAGAAGACCCACTGGCAGAGTCGGTGAGGAAAGCATCTTCGTCTGTTTCAGGAAGAGACCGGCGTTCATTAGAGGTTCTCGCATCGTTGTCGCTGCCGTATCCGCTGGTGCTGTTAAGCGACGGGCGCCTGGGGTTGACTCCACTCAACATGACCATTCGACCAAGTGCAAGGATCGCATTGCCAGTTTTCTGCAAGCATTAATAACAAACGTGCACAAAAACTACGCATGCAATGCAATATGTCAACTTTGTATTTGGTTAAGTATTACATACAAAGGGCAAAGCCGGATGAATAAAACAGAACAGATGTTTTCGCTCGCAAATTTTGAAGAACAACCTGAAAATTTTGCAGAAAATCTCACGACTGGAAGTGTTCCTCACGGTGAATGACACGGCTGCATTTCCACCAGACTCCAAAATTTCAGGTTGTCCATCAAAATTTGTTACCTACATATGGTTTTATTCAACAGGCTCAATATGTTTTAAAAAGGCACAGTGCTGTCTGTATAGTTACCTCATTCGGGATATGAACTGTGAACTATTAATTAGGATATTTGATATGAATTAACAATAGTAATTGGTGTTTAAACATGCTATTGTTTGTTTCAATCCCAAGATCATTTCATAATTCTCAGTTGCCCAGTAAAATTCAAATGCAATTTCACATGCACTGAGCATTCAGAGTGAAAATCTTTGATCACGTTATAACACAAAAGGCGTATCCGAAACAAATTAGGAAATATTTGGTGGCAATAGTGCTTAATACTGACCTGCCATTTTCTACGAACAACGAATTTCTTCAACTTGTCTGTGCACAAGCGCATCGTAGACATGTTTCTCTCGTGTTGAGCCAACCAAGGATGTTTAAGACATTGTTCCACAGACGTACGTTTTCTGTCAAGCAAACGCTTTGTATATAGCGGTTCACCACATTTGTAAAACCTTGAATACATGTGTAGAAATTACTCTTGTTGCTTGACCAGAAGACAATTTATGAAGTCTTTGGCATCGTCAGAAATGTTATCGAAAGCATCATCATCGAAATCAAATGCTGCTCTAGTGATGTTATTAAATGTTGCAGCATCGTTATCGCCCATGAATGGTGAGAGTCCAGACAACCTGCAGATGGAACTCGTATATCAAATTTAAATGCATGCGTACGAGCCAATTTACGGGTAAATTACTATAAAGCACTTACAACACGTAACAGACGACACCAATACTCCACATGTCTGAAGCCAAGCTTATTGGCTCGTAATTTATTATTTCTGGTGCAACAAATTCGGGTGTCCCAAAGAGAACCTGAAATTATAACATGAACTGACCATTGTATTTGTAATCTATATCTCCAATATCAATTTATAATAAAGAAATGAAAACTTCATTCATCAATAAAGGTGTACCAACAAGGTTTTATATCATTCTCTGAAACTTTCGTCTGGAAAAATAAAAGATATTCACGGAATTACATCAGATCATGTTGGCTAGATTTAATTACTTTTGACCTTTTAACTGAAAGATACCACAAATTGTATGTGAAGGATAATTCCTACATGAAACTTTAGTATGTAAATCAGAAACCAGAGCTTCAAAATCCGTGAGGTGATAATTACCATGTCAGTTCACCTTTAAAGTCTAAATAGGTATTTACCCGGGTGGTCTTCTCCGGATCATATCGTTTGGCGAGTCCAAAATCGATTATCTTTATATTATAACTGTCCCTATGAATGCAGAGAATATTTTCTGGCTTCAAGTCCAAGTGGATAACCTTCAAGTTGTGCATATAACGGACTCCTTCGCATATCTGGCGCACAAACATGATGGCATCCCTTTCTGTCAAATCAAAATCCTCTGCCACAACCCTTTCAAATAATTCTCCACCAGGAATACTATCAACAAAGACATTTTCACAGACTTTTATTCCACTGGATACGGATATAGAAAGGTATAACAACTTACTATTCGGTCACAATGATCATTTCCCTAAGTTTTTCGAATGCAGACATAATTTTTAGCAATTTTGGGTGTCGGAAACAATTCATGATGTCCACTTCTTCACGAACCCTATCTTTGTCCTTCGCTTTGATACACCTGACTATTTTTGCTGCGTACTCCTGAGTTTCACAAGAACGACTTGTAATTCGATGAACAGTACCAAATCGTCCTCTGAGATTACAAATACAAAACCTCTGTAAGTATTTATATATAT
>WWPM01019767.1:0-25807 GCA_023279145.1 Glomeris maerens | reverse complement strand
TTAAAAAAAACCTTCATCTATTGCACTTGACCGTGTCATGAGACAAAAAATGAAGCGCATGGTCAGTAGAAGAAGCGCCCTCTGTGGAGTTCAGAGTAAACTACATTGGAACAAACACATCTCGGGGTAAAAGGATGTTTTTACCTCGTCCAAATCATCTCTTGCCTCGATTGTAGAACTCAGAAATAATCGCGATGGAGGTGGTTTACTCTGATCCATAACTGTATACAAAGTTGGAGGCCCGATCGTCATACAAAAGACGAAAATAAAAAGTTTACAGCATCAAAGAGCGTTGCGCCCTCCCCGAGATGCCATCTTAGTTTATGGATACATTGAAAGCCACTATCGAGTGAGCAGTCCCTTACGGTAGCCACAGAAAGTAGTTCCCTCACGCGATTCCTTTTTAAACACTGCATCCTAACTCAAATCCGCCCCAAGACCACAAAATCCTCATAAAATAGCGTCACATGACTTGCAATTGCATGTTGCGACACCGATTTAACGATTTGTGATGGAGAATTTAAAATACGCAGCACATGGCGCAATAATGTTGAGTTGCATTGTATTGCGCGCAATATTCAATCACGTGACTAATAGAAAACAGTTATGCTGCACGCATCTTCATTGCGCGAGATGCAGCAACATGCAATACTTCTCGGCAATATAGTCTTGCATCTTACAGCTTCCAAACGTTCAGAATATTAAGTTCTCGCAAAATTATGATGCCGTTTCAATATAGGGGTTCTGTTTTATTGGAAAAATCATTTTGAAATGTTACGTACGAATAACAAATTACAACAATCTTCAAGGTTAATGCAATTTCTCGCGCAAGAAAGTTCCGCTTCGTCTATAGGTTTACGCATGCAGTGGTGCAACTTTATTGCGGGATACACCTCGTGGCGGGGGAAAAAAGCGTTTACAGCAGTGTCGCCACCTAGCGAGCACTATGTTGCTCCGCCTCCATGACTTAGGCCCCTCCTACAACAATTAAACTGAGCAATGGAAGCTCTAGATTTGCATATCGAATGCGATCGATAATCTCACTGGCCGATACCACTTGGCACACAGCCAATAAAATCAAGCGATTCTAAGAATTTATTAGGAGGCGGAGTAGTAAAGGCGGAGCAAAACTGCATTTAGGCATCACGTTCCGTACTGTCTGTGCGTGTCAAGAGTTTTGATATTTCGCCGGTTATCGCGAGCAGGAAATTTTTGCACGAATTAGGTAAATAAATTAACGATGTTTATAATATTATCAAAAATTCACACTATGTAAAAGTAGAAATATTTTATTGGATATTTGTGAAAAACTAGCCATAATATTAGTAAATATTAATATTCTTTGGTGTATTGCAGGAAATTACATCAGCACGATTTTGCGCCAATAACCTTAGCTACGTGGATTTTCACCGCAAAAAATTACCAAGGAGTAACATGGACAAGTTATCTATCGGTTGTTTGAGTTCATGTTGTTTATGTAAATTCAATACGGGTTTTCATTTAATAATGCAAATGTTATTATGTATTAATAAAGGAGAGATTTTCACATCAGAAAAAGTTGGAAATGATGCAACTGGTGATGGAACTGAATCCAAACCGTTTAAAACTATAATGCAGGTTTGCAAACTAAAATCCATTTAAAAACATAAGTATAGTTCAGCATAATAATATTTACAATATGCATTTAGGCATTTCAACACGTGGGAAAAGAACCATTCCCTTCAATCTTTGTGGATGGCAAAGATGATCAGGTTTTTTTTTGTTCATTGGCTTTATCACCTGAAGGATTTTTTATTTAGAAAATTCAAAAACCTGTTTCTTAAAAAAAACTACTAAATTCAAATGGGTAACATACATGTTTAATTTAGAAATGGGAACCGGCTTCGCAATCTCAGCTGAAAAAAATTAAGAAAATTTGGCAGCGCGAACAGCACAAGTCCGCAGATAAAACCAAACAAGAAGCCGAAGACTTGTTGCGGCGCGAGAAAAATTTGGAAGAAGCCAAGAAAATCACGATATCAGAAGACCAGACACTGGCCAAGGCTCAGAAGGTATAGTATAATTAATATATTTCTAATAATGCATACATTACGTGTGTTATGCGTTATTTCAGATTAAAATCGTCAACGCGGCCGAGTTCAGAGGGCAACGCGTCAAGATTTTTGGCTGGGTACATCATTTGAGACGGCAAGGTGGTTGAACCATCACTAACTTTTCTGAAACAACACTGTTTACACATCCCGAAAATTGTATCAAAGTTTAGCGAGTTAATTGACGACGCAATATTAATATTGCAGGAAAATCCCTGATGTTTGTAGTACTTCGCGATGGCACTGGATTTCTACAATCTATTATATCGGACAAACTGTGCCAAACTTACGACGCGCTCACGTTGGCCACCGAATCATCGGTGTGCCTTTTCGGCACTATTGTTGTAGTTCCAGAAGGAAAAACGGTATTAATCATTTGAACTATATTTTCACCAATTTCAGTAAAATGTCGAAACTTTTTAATCGTTTGTTTTATAGGCACCTGGTGGTCATGAACTTGCCGTTGATTACTGGGAACTGATCGGTGGTGCTCCACCTGGTGGCGCGGAAGCATTACTTAACGAGGTTACACCGCAAATTCGCATCCAAATTCATTGAATTGCATTTGTAAAAGTCCAGATTGTTACAGGAAGCACACGTTGACGTACAGTTGGATAACCGACACATGATGATCAGAGGGGAAAACGTACAATTTTTGAAATCTAAAGTACAATTCTCGAACACCGCAACTAAAATATTCCCATTTTTTGTAGACGTCCAAAATTTTGAAGATGCGCTCAGTGGTTACACAATGTTTCCGTGAACACTATTTCAGCCGTGGTTATTTTGAAGCAAGTTTCCCAAGCAATTGCAATAATTTTTGTAGAAAATACCTTATAATATATTCATTTTAGATTTGCCCACCAACAATGGTCCAAACCCAAGTTGAAGGCGGCTCAACTTTGTTCAAATTTAACTACTTTGGTGAAGAGGTTAGAACTGATATAACCAGTTAGGGAACCAATGATCTTGATTGTGAGAAAATTAATTGATTCAAGGCTTACCTGACACAAAGCTCCCAGTTGTATCTCGAAACCACATTGCCCGCGCTTGGCGATGTTTTCTGCATCGCGCAATCGTACAGAGCCGAGCAATCCCGTACAAGGAGACATCTATCAGAGTATAATAAGAAATTAAAATTAGCAAGGTGAATGATTTTTCTTGGTAAAGTTAGAGCAATATTTTCTGATAGGTACACTCACGTTGAAGCCGAATTCCCATTCGTTACGTTCGACGAGTTCCTGAACCGGCTTGAAGATTTAGTATGTGATGTGGTCGACAGGGTTTTGAAGTCTCCATTTGCCTATCTTCTCTATGAAATCAACCCTGTAATGTGAAAATCATAATTAGTGATTTCAAGAATTAGTTGCCCACTTTTAAGATGTTCATGCAACAAATTTTTGAAATCCCTCTTAAATATTCCCAACGCAAGCACTCTAATAAATTTGCAATAATTAATCTCGAAAGGATTTCCAACCTCCTAAAAGACCATTCCGAAGAATGAACTACGTGGATGCCATTGAGTATTTGAGGGCAAACAAAATCACAAAAGAAGACGGTGTGTTTTACGAATTCGGGGATGTAAGTTAGTTATCAAATAATGACGTGCAAAATAATTAAATCCCTATACGTATCCTTACGTAAATTGTACTCAATTTATAGGACATTCCGGAAATGCCGGAAAGGAAAATGACCGATCAACTGAACGAACCAATTATGCTATGTAGATTCCCGGCAGAAATCAAGTCTTTCTACATGCCGCGCTGTGCCGAAGATAACCGTCTTACAGAATCGGTGAGAACTTAAGTCGCACTGTTATCAGTAAACTGATGGCACCAAAAAAATCCCCCAGTTCACATTTAAATAATTTCCTAAACTAACCTGTTTGTTTCTCTATTTTTCCAGGCTGATTTGCTCATGCCAGGAGTTGGAGAGATAATCGGGGGTTCGATGAGGACCTGGAAGTACGATGAATTAATGGAAGGCTTCAAAAGGGAAGGAATCGATACCAAGCCTTATTATTGGTACACTGACCAGGTTGGTTAAATTAAGACATAATAATTGAATGTATGTACGTGTCAATTTCTGACTCGTTAATTCTCGTAACAGCGCAAGTTTGGAAGCTGTCCTCACGCTGGTTACGGGTTGGGATTGGAAAGATTTCTTACATGGCTTCTTCATCGCCCACATATCCGTGATGTGTGCTTGTATCCTCGCTTTTTGGAACGTTGTAGACCGTAAAACGACCCTCAACTGCATCTGGTACATGGAAATTCAACATTTACTGAATTGGTTACAAGCCAATTATGTTTCCAAGCTTACCTTACATTTTTGCACGAATTATACTGGGTTACCTATATTGGAATTCACTGATATAATGAATGTACAAGATGTATAAAATGAAGTGAATAAAATCTTTATAAAATGAAACATTAAAGTCAAGTATTTGATACAATTACTTCAAAAATTACAAACAGACATCTCATCAGCTTTCAAACTACATATGTACACGTTCGTTACATCCTTGTGGCAGCGTAGTTAAATGGCAAGTTATTATTTAGAGTAAACTTTCAGTGCTGGAAGATAAGACCTGGCATTTGGTCGCATCATTGTGATCCCAGTTACAGTTCTCGGCACGCTTGTAGCTTCAGTGTTGGCCGCAGCCGTGGATTTTCCCTTTTTGCCCTTGTATGTACGTTTCCTAAAATTGACAAATTCAGTTTAGCATTATTAACGTGCATTAAATTGAGAACTCTAAAAAGGGTTAAAGGGACGGTGTAAAACTGGAAAATATGTAATTATATCCTCAATATATTTTAAAGTGAATTTTGCGCGAGCTATTTGTAGCTATTCGGAGGGAAAGTGTTACACAGGCATTCTTACAGAATTAATTATTTGTCACTTACTTCGTTTTATGCTTCGACTTGGACATCCATTGCTCGGAAGTGTTGTCATTGTTTTCCGCCGACTTCACTTTCCTTCGCTTTGCAGAGTATTTCCTATTCCAAGGGGCTTTGCGTTTACTGTTGCTATTATTTCCGTTATCCCGTTGGAAATACGGCGAACACTCGGGAGCTTCTTCCGCAGCCACTTCATTTTCGTCTGACAAAACTGAAACCCACCTTTCTTAAAACAAACTCATATTGGTGGCGTAAAACAATGGTTGAAACCCCCCTGACAATCTGCTTACCGTGAGCCATTTTTTCCGACGCAAAATTCCTCGTGATCACCAAAACTCTTTCTCCGTATTTCTCGTACACCGCTTTGGTAATATGCGGGATGCAGAGCATTTCTTCTTCCGATATCGGCATATCCTTGGACATTTGTTTCAAAGCCGCCAAGTTGATGATGTTCACGTAATTCATGTCGAGGGCGGCCGCAATTCGCTTGCATTCCTCGATCAGTTCCGCGTAACATCGTTCTTCCAACTGCCTGATTTTCGGGTTCTTGTCCCCGTTCGTATCGGCATTGCGTTCCCTGTCCGCGGTTCCGCCGTTCTTCATGATTTGCAAGGTGACTTTGGCACGATGCTTCAAGACGTCCTGCGCTTTTGCGCCGACATTGATGTATGTCACTGTATGGTCGTCCTGGGTTGTTACAAACTTTTCCTGCAAAAATTGCTGGAAAACCAGCGACCTGACGAGCCGCTCGGCATCGGTGCGACTGTATTTCTTTCCTTTGCCGTGTAGCGCGTGCTTATCGTGTTTTGAATCCACAATTTTCTTCTGCAATGATCCTTCAAAGTACAACAAAATGCACCATTAACATAATTTAAAATGGGACAAAAATGAACACAAACAGGTTTCGTACGAGTTTCTGCATTTTCAAAGTACAGGGTGTTTCACAAAGAATATCCCAAGTTTGAAACGCTGTATTAAATAAACTATAAAACATACATGATTGGTTCACTGCTCATATTAAGGAGGACATTCTAAATATTTTTTGGATGTGGCAAAAAAATCTATAAATGTTCAATGTGACCATCATTAGACGCTCGAACAATATCCGCGCGCGGCAATCGAATCACAGATTCCGTTTTCCCAAATTGAATTACACAAAACGTATTTTGCTGAGCAGTGGCCATCTTGATAATGAGATAGCGCAATAACAAGTATGCTTTACGCCACCTATTAGCAACAGAATTTAAATTGAGAATCTTTTCTTTACAACAGTAGGTGGTAAGACCTGTACGAAACCTGTAGAAAGGAACTTATTTTACCTCGAAACACATCAGTTACGTAGATCAACGTCAAACTGCTGCGAGAATTTGCCTGATCCTGCACAAATTTCACAATGGCGTACGCATCCTCGGAAACATCTTGTTGATCGTACATATGCTGCCGAATAATTCAGTAATCCCCACATGTAATGCAAGATGTATCGATTTTTATAATATCACGCAAAACCAATTTACCTTCGAACTGCAATTGTCACATTCGCTTTGTTTGTCCTGCATGCAGACATTGACATCGAACATTTCGCCAAAGTACTGCAGCTGCATTTGTCTTCGGCAATTCACTTTATTCTCGCAGTAATGAACAACATGAGATACGTTATCCAAATCATTCTTCTTTGCTTGATAATTACTCGTGTCCTCTGCGGAAGAGCAAACATGGTATTTTTCCTTTTTAGATATATACGATCATTCGCTCACTTCATATATTCACACATACTAAACGACAAACATACTTTCGATCATTTTCCTCACACGAAGCACATCTGTGTAAGAATAATAAAGGATGCATCTGGAGATCATGTTGTCTCTACCCGCACGGCCAGATTCTTGGTAATATCCCTCGATCGACTTTGGGATGGAATAATGAAAGACAAACCGCACGTTCGGCTTGTCAATTCCCATCCCGAATGCTATTGTGGCACAAACAATCTGCAAAGCAATCACACATTGCAATTCTATATATCAGTATCTACTATACATCCACGTTGTCACCTTGAAAGTGTCATTTGTCCACTTGCGCTGCACATCGGCACGCCGCTTGTCCTCGAGTCCCGCGTGGTAAGCAGCTGCTGACAATCCCGCTAGATACAAATCACTTGCTACGGTTTCACACTCTTTTCTGTTATTGCAAAGAATCCACATTAAAATCTCGAATGATGACTTTTTGGTCTCGCAAAATGCTCGCCTTGAAAAACAGTATATTATTCCCGACTCGTTGCGGTACCGGCTTTTTATCAGGTCTATTATATCCGCCATGGTTGCTTTTCCTTTCTTTGGAAGCACGGAATACACCAAGTTTGGTCTGTTGAAACTTTGGATGAACCTACACATAACACGTAGTTTGTAATTAATATGCCACTGAAATAATATACAGTCCAGTCCACAAGTTCCGTACCATTTAGGATTCGAAATGCCTAATTGATGTAAAATATCACGCCTCACTCTTTCGGTAGCAGTGGCCGTCAACGCCATCACGGGAACTCCGGGAAATTTACTCCGCAAAACTCCAAGGTTCTTGTAATCTGGTCTAAAGTCATGTCCCCACTGAGGGAATTCAACAGTTACACTGCATCTACCCAACTCAGCTTGTAAAGCAATCAAAAAAGGCTTAATACCTGACTGACGCAATGCGCTTCGTCTATTACAAACCGCGATATTAACTGCCGGTTATAAAGCTTTTCCAAAACAGACACCAACCTTGCACTTGCTCCTATCTATTAATATAAAACCAACTAATATTAATATCCACTGTTCATATATCTGCGTGTTATTTCTTACTTTTTCCGGTGTAACGTATAGAAGCTTAATGGTTGGGTCCCTAGCATTTAGTGCACAGAAGACATCCTCGGATTGCGATTGTGTCATGTCTGCCGAAAGTTGTTTCGCCGATATCTTTCACGAATAACAAAGAGTGGTCAGATAAGAGTCAGATTGTGTCATCGTGAAACGAGAGCTGAATTGAAAACGACGCTTACATCTAATGAACACAACCGCTGAACTTGGTCTTGAATCAATGACCTCAAAGGTGATATAACTATCGTAACGCCGGTGGAAACCAAAGCCGGAAGTTGGTAACATAAACTTTTACCACCACCTTTACGAAAAACCAAGCCATTTGAACAACCTTTCACACACGAGCAAGAACTAAACCGGGTTATTTGCACAGAGTTCGTACAAGTGATTACATTTTTTGATGTGTGCCTTTAACAGTTTGTACAAATTCTGTTTGTATAATTCTCTTATGGAATAATGTTAACCTGTTGGCATTAAAATGAAGCAATCGTTTTTCAGTAGCGTTGCATTAATAGCTTCTAGCTGGTTGGTTCGGAAACTGCGCAGTCCAAAAATCTTTTGAAATGTATCCATGAGTATCTTTGTGTGCGGCAAAACTTTCTTCAATTCCGCATCATCGCCGTCATTTCGCTGCGAACTCGCGATGGAATCTGTGTATTAAACAGAAGCTATTTGAGCCACCAAACTACAATGTACAAATGTTGTATTCAAAGCATAACCTACTCCATTGTGTTGTTTTCGATTTAACAACGGCTGTATTATTAATTGTATTGGTACTGACTAAGTTCGCGGCCGGTGCAAAAGAAGAATGTTCTTTGTCTTGCATCTGCAAATTCTCTCATTTAGATATACCTGCATGCATCATTTACCGTATCGCATGCATCATTTTTACCGTATTGTTCAGGTGCATACTTGTATCTCGCAACTGGGGTTTTACGTAAGTTGCTGCTGTTCTTGGAAAATCTGGCACGGAATATGGGGAAATATTCTCACAGGATGTGGAAGGTGTTGATGTCAAATTGGGCAATTCAAAAACAGGTGGCTTCTGTCTCGGCGGAACCGGCAAACACAGACGTGCCCAACTGTCAGCACTATCATTATTTTTAGCCATCTCACTCGTGGAATTCAAAATGTTATTAGCCGGTGTTGATGAAGATTCTCTAGGCAACCTGAACCTAAACTTAGGCCTTTCTGTAGTGTGAATCGGTTCAGAGTTCACGTTGTTTGTCGGAGGCACGGTAGACGAGGAACAAGATGTCACATCTTTCCAATTCACATCACCATCTTCGGATAAGTATTCAACATTGTAGCTTCTGTTGCCGTATTCGGAGCTACGGTCTTGTTTATGGTTCACGGCGACAATTGGCGAAAGATATTGTGGCGGTGAAGAATCCGTATTTTTATTGAAAAAGTCACTTTCACCTGCTCTTGTAATCAGAACTTTATTCATTTGCTTCGCTTTTGCTTTAAGTCGGAGTCTTTGGAAAATAATCAGATTGAAAAATAACATCACTTAATGATATCCAAGCGCAATCTTGCTTTTTTGGACACAACAAATCTACGTTATTACCTCATATTCTGCAGTTTGTTCACAGATTTATAATCAAAGCCAGGGATGCGGCTGAAATGACTATCAATGCTCCAGACAGTTTCACAAATTTTCTCCAAAATGTCAAGGTACGATTGTTGCAAACTGGCCAGGTTTGATTTCAGCTCGCATGTTGACACCTACAGGATAATAAAGTAAAGCCAATTGGAAACAAGTCAGACTTAATATGTACAAATATCTCAGTAAGTAAATCAACCCTTACACTGTTACAAGGTTTCATGAATTTGATGAATTTGTCGCAGCCATCACAGACATTCGCGCTCCATGTTGCGAGATCATTTGAGAAACTGGAATTCAATGATTGTGCATTACTGAAAACATAATTCAGAATTAGCTACAAAAAATTGCGACAAAAAACCAATGTCTTTGTATGGATTATACCTTACGGATGATGAGGTATCTGCTTGCGATTCTTTCACGTTTTCCACCCGATCAGAATGGAAATCCAGGTTTTCATCGTCAAAAGTTATCTGAGTGATGAAAAATCCAGAATTAATTATTAATCACAGTAATCAAGGTTGGCAATTTAACCAATAGACCTGAAGCAAAGGAAATTTTCCATTTTCGGCATTATTATTGCCTGAAAAAAGCAAATACTCTTATTAATAATGGCTAAAGCTGAATTACCATTATAAATAATCATCATACTAACCAAGGGATTCGTTGGAGATTTCATTTTCATTTTTGAAAGATTCATCCTTTTCAGAAAGGTCGAAATCATCGATTGAGTTTTCATCAAAACTGAACTCTGTCATGCAGATGGTTTAAAGACACAAATTACAAGTTCATTTATAAACACGGCTCATGGCATTTCAATATTTCATGATTCTCACCGAATTTTTCGTCAGGACGAGAAGTATTTGCCTCAGTGCCAC
The DNA here is from genome assembly GCA_023279145.1 of Glomeris maerens. Classification (NCBI taxonomy): domain Eukaryota; kingdom Metazoa; phylum Arthropoda; class Diplopoda; order Glomerida; family Glomeridae; genus Glomeris; species Glomeris maerens. The sequence continues at coordinate 15,484 of WWPM01019767.1, read as the reverse complement.
TTATATGAGAAATTGTTGAATCACGAGAACTTTCAGAATTAATCATAATGAAGTCATCCGGATCTGAAAATACAAACCAGAAAAAAATTAAGCCTGATTTTTGCAGATATCAATATAATTAAGAATTACATTACAATGTTTAGTATATACTTTCGGATTTCCTGTCAATAATCGCGGGTGTCATGGGTGTTTCAGTCTTGATTTCCGAAACTGCATTCCGTTTGTCAAGAAATGAAGTGATGGGTGGTTGCGGTCGCCATTTCGTCGACAAACTCAACATTTTCCCACTTTTCCCATTACTCTGCATCGCATCCGCTATTTTTGCTACGTAAAAAATGATAAACAATTATCTCATCGAAAGAAAATTTACCGCGAATACAAATTATTGTGTCACAATACCAACTGTTGCCAATCGCACACATTTGTAGTAGTACTATATCCCTGTACTCTACGTATCTGCAGCGAGTAGCGCCATCTTTGTGCGATCAACTTGTTCATACTACAATAAAATCAATGCAATACTTTGTTCAATGAATTTAAAAATTAAGCTTCAAACCAAACAAAGTGATCGTAATTGGAACAACATATCATTATCACCCATTGAAAAGTCAGTTTGCACTACGCGTCATCATGACGTCACATTTCGTTTCCGAAACAGCCGCCATTTTGGTTAGCAAGCATCATGAGTGGCATTTTGAGTTTAATGCTGTGTAATTAGTGGATGCTGAAAACATTTTTTAATTTTTCCTAAATTCAGCCAAGTTTTGTTTAACCTTAAACTTTGTCAGATTATCCTAAATAATTACAAAATTTTGAAAAGGTTTCCTAAATAAGCTAAATTATTAAAAGATCTTAATTTTCAATATATGAAGCAAGAACCTGATAGCCAATAAAAATTACAAAAAGGGAAGCAATTTCATCATTAATCACGGATAAAAATAAAGTTGCAAATTAATTCATCATTAGGTACTATCGGTACTATATTATTTTTTATATTTGTAAATCATTAATCAGAGGAATTTCTAATTGGAATTATTTGGAATGCCGTAATAGAGAATTGCATAAATTGAGATCACATATGAACAATTATTGGCATTTAATGCATGTTCAAGAAAACCATGTTCACATCTGTCCAGGAATAATTTCTCTGCGTATTATTAGGAATAATATTATTAATAACATTAAGTGTCGCTAACATGGATAATTATGTGGGAGGAGAGTATAAATGGACATATTGTGCCCATGTCATGAGGGTGCTCAACAAAAGGTGTTATTGATCCAGTCCATGTCTCTCCCACTGGATTGTACTACTCAGCTAAATCACATACAAGCTAAAAAAAAACTAAGTTTTGCACACCAGAATTGCTACTGCTATTTCTATGATTAAATATCCTAACTCTACTTGTTGAGTTTGACTTATTTAATAACCATAGGTTCATCTGTCCATTGCGTTAACTTGCCTGTTCCCTGCGATTCCACAACTGACAGATTCTCATAGCAGCTATAAAGCAATGTATACAAACAAAATCTGTAAAAATAGCGAATTCTGTGGTTTTAGAAATGTGGAGTATCTATCCTTCTTTCAGAAAAGAGGACATTTTTTTGCACCACAGATGGAATGAGAACTAAGCTGCGGCTTGCGGCACTCTCTCGGCTTTTTCTGGGACTTTGTGTCCGAGTGGTGTGTCATTGGTGGCTAGCAATCGGTGAATCAATTTGGGGAAATGAGGCAGAGCGTCTTCATACTGTACAGCAGTGGAAGAAGTAGTAGTACCAGAATAAAGAATGGCTGGAGTCACTTCTCCAGATTAAAGTCGTGGGCTCTTTGCCGAGATACAATTTAAATGTGGTTCATTTCTATTCGTTGCGCACCAACCACCCAGAAGAAACCGTTACTTGGCTTACACTATACATGTTCTAATGTCGCCATGTGTGATGTTCCTTAAATTGCATTTCGCATTTTCTTCCAAATAAGCTCTGGTGCTGCGAAGTATTGCTCAGAAGTGAACAACCCCTTTTATTACTCTCCTTCTTGACGCATATGACACTGAACTAGGAGGTCAACGACACGGTTTAAACTCTTTCAACTTGTTATGATATCACAAACTTAGATTATAACTTGATAGATAATAATTAAACAGTAGATTTCCTTACATTTCAACAAACTCGAATTTAGGAAGTTGGGGGATGTATACTCTGAAACTGGCATCTCTTGGTGAAACTTTCACAGATGTTGTTGCATTGTTATCACATTAAGTTTTTCCCTTCCAGGCTTCATGATAAGCATATTTCATTTTTTAAATCTTGAAGAATATCTTCCAGTGTATCATAAAATACGAGGGTGAATCAAAACGTAGGCTAAGTCACACTTGATCATAACTCGAAAAATACAGGCAATTTTTTTACAACTCATTTTTATTGGACTCTATGTTTCAAAATCTACTTTTCTACGTAATTAGCTCACATATTTTTGCATTTTGTTTACCTTAGGAGAATTTTGACATTCCTTTCTCCAAAAAAATCCGCTCAACTGACGGCCTTCATCACCTTATCATCCGAGTCGAATCTCTCCTTTTCAAGTTCGTTTTTCATTGGCCTAACCACATGGAAATCACAGGGCGACAAATCAAGACTGTATGGAGGCTGTTCAAACACAGTCCAGTCAAATTTGTCAAGAAGATCCTTGGTGGTGCGCACGGAGTGCAGGCTTTGTCCTGTTTCATGACTGTATTTGAACATCCTCCATACAATCCTGTGATTTTCGTGTTTAGGTCAATGAAAAACTAACTTGAAAAGGAGAGATTCCACTCAGATGATGAGGCGAAGAAGGCTACACTAACCTGGTGTTCAGGAGGAATCAGACGGAATTTCTTATAGAGAAAGGAATTTCACAAATTCTCCCAAGGTACACAACATTCAAAAAATTGTCAGGTGATTACGTAGAAAGGTAAATTTTAAAACGTGGCATCAAATAAAAATGCGTATTTTTTATTTTTCGAGTTATGATCAAGTGTAACTTACTTTTTGACTCACCCTTGTACATCTATATTCCAAATTAAGTGTATGATGGCCAAGCAATTAACATCACATTAAGAATCACTGAACTAGTTTCCAAGGAAGACAATGCTAATTAGCTACTAAAAATACGGTAGACCTATACACAAAAGAAAGCTCATATTTTCATCATACGAGTTCATCGCTTTTGGAATGTATAGATTCACTGTCTCCATAGTTCCAAATTTCGCCACTTAGGCATGACATGTTCTCCCTAAGCTACCGTTTATTGTATGGTATGGACTATTTGCTTCAATGCACAACATTTTATGTTGCCATGACTATATACTGTATGAAAATGAAGGGGCATTTTGTTATGGTGTAATAATTCTATACTCGAAAATAAAGATATGCATGGAAATAGTGACACTTTTCTGCTGAAGAAATTTAATGCTCTGAACGTGGCACTAATATTTGGCGAATGAGGATCGTCAAGAGTTTAGTATTGGCTTTCATCGGTGTAATTCTTCTCAAGTCAGCCGCCTCCTCGTTCTTGTCATAAAACATGGCCCGATTATTACTAATTGAAATGGGAGGCAGGGTGCAGAAAGTGAGGGTCGGGGCCCTTGGCTCGTAAAACAAGCCAATCGATCCAAATCTCGCACATTTGCTCCAGAAACTCGCCAGAATTCCAACCAAGACGAGAGATTACTTCTCTCTCATACTTTGCATAATGAAGGCATAATTGGTGGATATGACGTGTATCCATCCGCCAAAACGGGTAACGAGTGGCATGCAAATATTCGCCCATAAGACGAACAAAAAATGAAAATTGAGAAATAAAAATGCTGCGGCATTTCAATTTGTAAGCCCACATATATAGTTTCGAAAAATTGAAAGATGATGAAATGAAACGAAGAAGGCCCGAGCACGCATGGCTGCTCTGGAACACGTCTTCGTTGAATGCATTTAAATGTCTACAGGTTTTATTCATATATCATCCAATACATAGAGTAAAATATGTACATATATAGTCCAAATGCATATCAGAATTTATTCTTTCACATAAATGAAATGAAATTCCAGCGAAGTGCATACTAATCTATATTAATCATTGTCCGAGCTTATATGCTAATAATATACGCACTTAATTATGCGAGCATTCAGCTCTCTGTAAAATAAAATTATTTGCAGTTTATTTGTTCCCGGAGATGCATTGAATTTATTATTTGGTGTCCTGCTCTAGCAAAAACAAATGACACTTTTGAAAAAAAAATTCTAATAAGTACTGTATATACGAGTTGACATTGGAGTTTGCTTAATTTTTGCTACTAGTAAATAAAATTTGATACGGATGCAATTGTTGCTTTATTTGTTATGTACAAATTGGAATAACGACATTAAAATAATGCATCTGGAGGCCTATATTGCAACAATACATCATTTTTCAACGATACCTGATTGCTCAACTCTCCCGATGATGGAAACGTATGTCATTCGAGTTTAATCAGTCAAAAACTGCAGGTGCATATGTTTTCAAAAAAACAATGAATCCCAAGTGTGACCCAATGGTTAATGTTTACATGAGCATTTCCCATGATATGCATGTTGAGAGAATACACATATCATCTTCACCTCACATGCACACACTAGATTCACATATCTGCATGTGCGTACTGAAAATATGTAAGTAAAAATTTCAATTTGAATTCAGCTTACATTATACCTGCAGTGTAGATATGTAGGAAGTTCAAGCGACTCGAAATACCTTCAGTAAAACACTGGTGATGGCATTAAATATTCAAGACTATTCAAATTCTCTATAGTGTAGGCCTATGTTTGTATTTTAGTATTGACTAAAGTTGTTTATTAATGCACCAATAGGGAATACTTTACAGTTTAAGCCCAAAGGACAATGCACAACTGGCCTGCTGATTATCATGTTTCTATACTAAGTTTTACCCAGTGAGCAATATTCGCATGGCTGACATGGTTGGAAAGAGCAAGTTTTGCATATAGTCCAGTGAGACATTTCCAGTTCGTTTTATGCATGAAAAGGTCAAGCACATTGCCAATGTTTCGAAGAAGATGAAAGAAATAAGTAATTCCAATGTATATTTCACAAAATTACGAGTGAATCTAGTTTCTCTCCGGCAGCGCACAAAAACCCATTTAAAAATGAATCATTCACATAGAGGAGCATAAAACCACTATTATTTACATTTTGAATGCGCAGCAAAGCGATAAATCTTGCACAAGCCGAGACAAATGTTCACATATATACTCTAAAAAAATGGAGAGTTTCATACATCACAGTCTATTACGCTCATAGAGTGAAAAAGAAAAATTCCACTCGTGATTGATGTCTTGCATGCAGGGTCGTACATTATATCTCTTAAGAAGTCGCTCTTTAAAGAAATGGATTCTTTGCCTCATATTTGCTTATTGTTGGACCCATGCAAGAAAGTTTCTGCAAGTGTGAAATACTTAAATGAGGAGACCGCACTTGCTAGGTACTCTTTATGATAGTCTTACAACTCTATATTTGAAACATTATTAATATTAAAATAAAAAATAACATAACGGAAATGAAATTAATGCAATTTCATATAATAAAATAATTTCACCCTTTTCTAATTGCACAAAGAGTCATTGAGGAATTTTTGCTGCCGTTGGCAATTTTTCAATTATTTGGTTGCAACATTCAAAGATAAATGCCCATTTTATGAGGTTATTTTGGCATAGCACAATATGTCTTGCACAAAATTTGACGAGGATTGCATTGCGTAGAATCCTAAAACTTTTATGCACGATCCAATTATGCAAAAAGTTGCAATTTCAATTTATATTGTTGTTCTTCAACAGTTGATCGAGCCATCCAGACAGCTGTTATTCTTGTCTAAAAGTAGGGCTGTGATAATAACCTTTACAAGAAGTCTATGTTTTTAGCAATGTTGAAAACAAATAAGCTATAAAATAGATATTAAGTTTCGTAATTGGAAATATTTATAATTGCTACACCTCCACGTGGCAATAAAGTAGATCGATCCCCTACTAAGCAGGCACATTGCAAGTGTCAGAAATGATTCAATATATCAAAACAATTAACAATTTCAGAAATATATACAATGGATCAAATATAGAAAATTTATATAGAATTTCAGTTCAAATATAACGATGTCATTTTTTGCTGACAAAAAATGTGCAATGCAAGTGGAGATAGCATATTGGCGATAACTTAGGAGGCGAAGCGAGTTGCAGAAGAAAGAAAAACAGAAATGCCAACGAATCTGCCAGAGCCAATAAGAATAGCAGTGTGAGAATCCGCTTAGCAAAATCCGAGTCAACGACTAGGCTACATACAGAATATAAACATTCTCCATAAGATTGCAAGCACCTACGCAAATCCACTACTTTCCATGCACAATAAAATAAGTTAAAGCCCAAATTACATGTTACATAAATATTTCGAAGTTATTCATAACTTATATCACATTATATATTGCTCTTTCTCAAAAACATTCAACACAATTCTTCGTTACAGGTTAAATATGAGAGATAACTTAAAAAAAAACAACACTAGGCCCACACCTCCTAACATTCAGACATTTGATGAAAACTGCACAATGCCATAATGAGTCTTCTAAAAAGCAATGCTGTAGCTTACATACATATTTCATTGTAAAAAAAGTAGTAATCGTAGATTAAATATTACTCGTAAATCAGCTATTCGTGTTTAATACGTACGCAATCTTTGCAACTGATGAAATCATAGAATCTTGATATACTTATATGTCTCTAAAAACTCTTAAATCAAATTACTCTCCCCCCATATATGTACCGGGTTTCACTATTTTTCTACAAACATGCATTGTTCACATGTTTAACGTTAAGAATTGTGGGAATATTAGATACATAATTTTAAAGGAATAAAGTATAGCATTTCATCGGGCTCGGTGAGCTTCATCAAAATTTTAAATTGGAACCACTGTTTCTATCGAGAATAAAAACTTGCTGGCAGTCGTGTAACATTCTGTAAGCTTTTGCAAGAGGTCAATTTGCAGTCGTGGTCAATTTGACATTAACATGAAATGGCAGCAGTGCAGGCAGTGCAGCAGCTAGCCCAGGGCTAGAGGTTAACTTGAACCGTTCTACAAGAGCATTGATTGATGCTCCAGAGGACAACATAGAAACTGCTTACATTAGGAAGCCTACTATGCTTTCACTCAGACCTTACTGTACGATCCCCAACCCATTGATAACCGATCGATATATTCTCGGATTCTCCTTATACATAATCCTAACAGAAACATCTGGGAAGAAGAAGGCGTTCCCAACCTCCTACGACATCATAAGGGCGATCCTGCTGAAAACTCGGAAGAATTGGCACCGATGGTGTATTTCCTTATAACAAATATGATCCTGTGAAAGGCAGACAGACATAGCACCGCCCTATTGCTGTCTGCACCTACAACATGACTAAAAAATCCCCCTAATCAACTATAATCATTTGAGTGTTTTAATATAACGGGCAAGAGATAATTCACATGCCTCAAGTAGGCTACTGCAAACTGCGTCCAATTATACTGGATATACGTGCTTGGGCTTATTCTTGTTGGGAAACTACAATGTAGTTGCCCTTTTCTAACAATCACCGCCCACACACGTGTCCAAGTCTAATTTTAATTTGGAGTTTACTATCCGAATTGTTAAAGAAATATGCAATTTTAAATTTTACAAATGTTCAATATCTTGGCTATGACATGCATGGATGTCTGACAGTTTTAGGACATGTACATAAGCAATCATCTTTTACGAAGAATATTGTAGAGTTTCGTGAAGTAACTGAACAAGTGCGCGAGCTGCAGGGAATTGAAGATATAGTCAAAAAGGAGAAACCTTAGGGATGCCCACTTGCTTACTTTTTCATTGAGTAAAATAGAAACGACACCCTGCCGATCAACACACATGTCTACATGCATTCACAAAGAGAGAAAGATTTGTTTCCAAAAACGACGGAAGAGATTGGGTTGCATTGTTATCAGAACGTGTCTCCATGGGAGGCGGACGTTATCATTTCGTAGATATATGACCAATAGTTCCAATATGTCGGAGTATATACGGTTCGTCTGATAATGATAAATGAAAGAGAGATCTGCTAGGCAGGTGTGCTGGTGACCGCAGCACGTGGCGTCATGCTGAGCACGTGATTCGCTATGGCATGTTCAGCAAAAGGAGACAAACAATGCACTGGCCTTCCCCGCAGTGCTCCTGCGTTCTGCAAAGAAGTTTTGCCTGAAGAAACCTTCAGAGAGTAAACGACTACAAAACGACATCTACGATTGATATTAATTGGGTCATTGCATAGAACAGTTGAACGATTTCAGAGCGAGCATCGTGGGTATAAATTACGTACATTATGGAGTCGCTCGTCAATCCAGCGGAGCGCATAATGCGAGCAAAGCGTGCTTTTGCTTGCTATTAAAAAATAGCGACAACGGATGTTGCAACAATGCGTGACGAAGCTGGTAAGAACATGCTGGTTGCCTGCATATACAGTACACTACAGAGAAATAAGAGAAAACATTTACTGTGCACTCCGCCAACCATAACACGAAGCCGTGCTCCGCAACAGAGATTCTCCGCAAAGACATCATGTCAACTGCTTTGGGGAATTTTAGGCATACGTAGTAGTGTTGCTTGTGTTATTTCCAAAGGCAAAAAGAGAAGGACACAAAAGAAGAAATGCTAGGCTATGTAAAGTACTACCTCAGTTTTTATGCTTATGATGCCTTCCTATATAGAAAGATATGTATAAATGCAAACACTATTCAAATTGGACATCTTAAAAATTACGCCTGCATGCAGGCAAAATACCAACAAAAACATGCCAAAAAATTTCATGTATCTACACAGACTGATAACACTACAACATGCATGACAAACGACCTATAATTCGAAGTGGCAAACTATTTATTAAAATGCGATCATCCCCTTCTCATGAAACATTTTAATTAAAGTAGCAATCTACACTGTGCCCCAAAAAAGCCTACATTTTTATTTATCAATAACTTTGCGAAAACTTTATAGAAATTCAACAAATTTGGCAGTAATATACCTGAGTATATTTGGCATCTTTGTGCAAAATTTCAGCTCAATCTACCGATAAACACGCCCACTGTGTGATGTCATATTAATGGCGAGAAAAAAAGCTTACGACCGCAGTGGAACGCCATCACCATTAGACTTAATTTAACAGTTGCAGTGTTAGGATCAACAGTCTGTTATTCACTGCATGTTGCTTATATTTCAATAGCCGACTATGGTGATAATACTTTTCGCAATAGTGTTAATTTCAAAGGCCATTTTATTTAAAAATTTATACGAAGCCAAACGCTAATATGTATTAACCTAATGAATTGTGCAGCTAGGTAAACCGAAATTATTTAGGAACCGTTGAATAAAATGATCGTATTGCAAGATTTTTGAACAATGAATATGACGTCACGCAGCGGGGGTGTTAATTTGTCAACTGAGCTGAAATTTTGCACTAAGATGTGAAATATACTTAGGTATAGGGTTACCAAATTTGGTGAATTGCTATAAAGTTTTCGCAAAGTTATTGATAAATAAAAATGTGGGCTTTTTATTTTCTGGAGCACAGTATATATTAAATTATAGATGTAGACCTAATTATGTAATACCGTTATGTAAACTCACATATTTACAATGTCTTTCAAATATAATAATGACATTGTTCAATACTTGGTTTACATGCGATGATAGGTTTTCATATGATAATGTTAATTAATTTAAGTTCATGTATGTATAAGGTTGACGAGTTGTTTAATATGCCCGTATGTATATAAAGAAAGGAAATCTTACTTATTGTAATGAAGTTAAGTATGGTATATACAAAGGTTTATAACATTCAAAGTATGAAATGTGTGTACACTACACTATCTATACACATTGTATGATGCATAATCAATATTCTGCTACCATCGTTCCCCTATGCGGACAAAAGAGCACAATTTGAAAAGACAAGAAAAACAGTTACGATTAAGTACTTTTTTTATATATACCATGCTACCTATCGCAAATGTTAAATTCAGCACAAATATTTTCCCCCGGATTTATTCCGGATGCATCAGCTTGATTTTCTGTGTATAGAAACAGGAAGAGGCACCACTTTGGTCCATTAACAAATTATACTTGAATCGCTCATGGCATTTAGGTAATGTAGTCTTATATTTCTGCAATTTACTCATAATGTGCAGCTGTGTGCAGGACGCCAATTAAAAGTTATAAGTCGGTGTCTTTCAGTTAATTATATTCAATAAAAGTTGCCCTCCTCTTATATACATGCACACTCTATACTTCATCCAAGTATTATTAACTGCGGACAAATGACAAATTTGGGCATCATCATTTGAAACAATGAGTTATGGGAAGCGGTATCTCTTCTAGACAAACTTGCTGGAGGGAAAATTCCGAAAAGAAAACACAATGAAAATAAATAATTTGACGCTAATAAAGATACTGCTAGAAGGGACAGACAGTAAATACTGTATATACGTAGTTTTTTTTTCAATAGTATCACTAGAAGAAAGTAATTTAGTTGCATTATTGTGCCCTTTCCCTGCGAATTACTGCCAACCAACCATATCTCTATTCAAGAGATAATTTCTGAAAGAAATCTTGCAATCTAAAAATTGATATAGCAATGCAATTTTGACCGCTTTGAAGATCAAGAAAGGCAAACTGGAAAACAGCTGACCACGTGCTGTCTAAATATATATGGGATATCGTCGATCGAAAAGGCAGCAGATTGCACACACTTCGCAGATTTCCAAAAGTGAAGCGGGCATTCAAGAAAATCGATACAATCAATTTTGGCTATTGGAGTAGTCTGTAAAACACAAACAATTTAAACACGCACACGTCTAAAAACTCGACAGAAACATTACTGTAGATATATACCGTCAATCTATCAAAACCCGAACAATAGAAGTTATGAACTTGAACACCAATTCAATGAAAGCTAATATTGCTTCATTTGAATGCAGCAATATATTGCCCCTCAACGTTCAGTTCCATGCAATACGAATTGAAAACGTTTCATTAAGTTTTGTTTGATTTAGACGGCGGTGATTGTACGTACTTAAGAGGCTAGATATAATTTCCCGTCTTGAAGACACTGGCTGCCATAAATATGATAAAAAATTAACTTGATAGGCCAAGCTATAACTACGTAGATCACTTTGGTTTTAAATTTTTCAAAAGTGATCTAGTTTTTTATTTGGCAGCGAAAGTATTACATTTACCTGCAAGGAGCATTTGCATATAAGTATTACATTGTTAAATAGGCATTTATTAAGAAGTAATTAAGCACTGCAATACACAGTTAGGAACACATACATCGCTACTCCATACCAAAAATCCTTAGAAACCTGTTGAATAGAAATATTTTCCGGATATTTAAGATTTACAGTGCATAATGCAAATCTTGAATGTCTATGTTCTCTAAAAGTTTAAATTATATACACTCATTTGAAATAAAACTTTCAACTTCAAGAATTCATCGCATAGTTACAAGATGTGAAAAGAACGGAAGTTCTGCGGGAAAAAATGATCAGAAAAAAAGATTAGATACCAAATGTGGAAATGTTTATAGATGATATAGGCTTTTCCCATATTTTCTAAGTCCTAATCGAAATATTATATACTGGCGAGGGCAAATATCGTCTAGCTTCCTCTATTGAAGCGAACTGGTGTATTTGGAAGTATTTGGACTGAAATTAAATTTCCGAATGGGACTTGACCCATCGCAGTCATCGCAGCGTGCACAGAAACGCAGCTGCCAGGAAGATCAAGCATGACGATCGGCAACATTTCTCCGATAGCACCCAACTATCCTGGTTGGCTGGACGCAATTGAATTTCAAGTTTCACATGGGTTGTAACTTTAAAAGGATTAAGGTGTGGCCCGGTCATCGGAGCGATGCAACCTCACCAGGCTACTAGTACGCGAGTGGTCAAAACGATGCCCTGACTATTTCCATCGTGGTATCCGATCGATTTCCACTGTCCAAGACCTCTTACGACCACTGATAACATCTAAAAAAGGCATTCCGCGTCTTAAAAGAAGTAGATGGATGAAATGGAAACGGATACAGATGCCCTGTTCGCATTTTCTGCGAGCTGACGACAGAATCAGAAGCACGACTCCTCGCTCATACAGAGTACCTACCAGTTGAAATTGGTGACTTCCCAAGTGGGTCACCACCAACTCCACCTAACACTATAACCATACAGTGGCTAGTACTCACATTTACCCCCACCCCTGCTAAGATATCAAGTTTCACTATCTAGATGCAGAAGCAACGAATGGGATGAGGCATAAGTCGAGGTAATCACAAGCACAAGGTCTGCTCCGTTAGCTCCTTTCGCTAAAAGATCCTTGTATCCACTCCCCTTTGGCCTCTGCCATCCGAAGCCCTACTGGGGAAGATGTCTTATCTCAGTCTCTCCATAGTCCAACTACTAGATCTAGTCACAGAAGTGAATGTCCCACGCTTCTTCGTGCCGAGATTGGAGTTGCAAAAGCAATTGCCGCCTCAGGCCGCATCAAACTTTTCCCAAAACACCTATTTAGATCCTGTACTGGTCACACACAATTGCAAATGGCAAAACGCCAAGCTGTAATTGAGCAAAGCTTGATGAGTTCATAGTGGGAACTAGTTTCAGTTTTTCCCAAAATCCAGTATCACGACATCAACTCCCCAAATATTTTCTTATATAAATCCGCCCAAGAAAATACTATCATTATCGAAAATAAAATTTACTCTGAAAGAAAAACAATTGATGAATTAATTTCTTTTGGAAATTTTATTGGTGCCTTTGATAGTCATCAAATAATAAATAATCAATGTGTATTTCATTTTTGCGAATCAAATAATATTAAAATATTTTAACCCTCTGTAACATATAGCATGAACGCTTTATCAAACGCTTTCGTTCAGAAACAAGTATTTATGACATTATATTATGTTTAAATCTATTGTCTCCAACACCTTATAGGGTGATCAAATATGTCGCATTATTCCTATATTTCTGAGAAATAATTAACCATGCTTTCATGCATAATGAGAATTTTGCGGCTGTGAAGAGGTTTGATAAAAAATAATATTCGAATATACTGATACAATTCATGAATTTTTATTAAATCATACGGTAGTTTCGGCATACCGGATACAAAACCCATGCAGCTCACAAAATGTCATCGTTTTAATACACCAAGTCTTTTTTGAAATCAGCAGCTGCATAGTCAATCAATATACACTGTTGATTATGTGTCATCGGCACATAACTGCATCTAAACTAATTTAATTGTAAACTATATGCGCCATTAAGTTGGATTATCCTTGATCCTGATGATGACATGTGGGAATATATCGAAATGATTTGGCTTATTAAATCACTTACGCCATTCTAAATTTTGAGGAAGGTTTTCAAGAGTCAGTTTACTCAATATGCATCTGCACACAGAATTAATTTGCAAAACAAGAGCAATCTGATAATTTTGATGTCCCTTTGCAATAGCAATTGCATGCAAAATATTTCTATAAATTGCACGTGAGCTGCTGCAGAAATATTAATGAAATTGCAATTTAATTGTAGCTATATATGTAAGTATATTCCAGAAATGCCACCTGCTTTTAGTTGAGGCTGCTGTTCATATCCAATAAAGACGTAATTGGGGATGGGTGAATATAAATGCTATGCAAATGTAATATAACTCAGGATTATAAGGCCAATTTAGGAATGTTTTAGCAAAGGATAACCCGGAGCATCGATTGATATATCTTGTTGAACCATGTAGAGTTCACGCTGAAGTTGCCCTATGTAATTAAAGCTGCATGCTTTTATGCAGCTTTAGAAAAACATGTGAGGATGCAAAATCTCATTATATTTCAAAGTTGCTATTTGTTTGCACACATTCATTGGTATATACACTATGTAATAAATATGAGCAACACGAATCAGTCAAATGCTTGCATGTGCCAATATACTTAACATTTATAAGTTTATATGGTTATTGCACAGTGAAATGAGTTTAGGGCTTGCAAATGTCTATTGCTCCGCCAATAATATGATCAGCAGATAATGAATTAGAGCACTCTTGCGTTAATAAGACATAAAGTTAGTAATCGTATGGTGAAATGAGGATGATAATATGATCTTTTGCTAACTTGCTATATAGTTTATATCAGAGCTCCGAGCCAATCACTCGTGGTGGAATTGCAATAATAGTGCGAAGTTATGTGATGATCAAAAAGTAAGTTTTAAAATATTCCAGCTATGCAGCATAGAAGCAATCCGATAAAAAGTAAAACCAATTGATATAATTCTCCAAAGGATAACCTAGAGAATAAACAACACGCAGTCATTATGTTGTCACAAACACATGAATACTAAAATAAGAACTGTAACATATGGACAGAAATCAAAAGTAATATCTTGCAAATTTTGTATGAAGCATTTGTATGAAATAATTAGAATGACATTAAAACTTGAGCATTATCACTGGGATGGTTTGGTAACACATAGCTCACTGCCATGAATGAACACAGCGTTTTGAAATGTCCAAACATACATTCTATGGGTTTCATTTTCTGGTCAAAAAGTTGAAAATGAGGTGAGTGCCGTTTGTCTTCTGAATGGCTGACTGCGCAACACACTGTAAAATACGATCTGGATTTTAGAGAAAGCGATTACATCTCACACGGGTGGTTGGTTTCATCCTAACAGCAAGCATTATATACTGAATTTTTGCCATCCTCACTGCTGTTGTCGCATTGGTAGAGGAACAACATCTGTGAGCAATCGTCGCAAGCCTACCAACCCACCTTACCCAATTTAATTTGAATTAAATTCTCGTGTTATTTCTTTCTTTTTGCAGTTGACTTAGACTTATTGAATGCTGCGTTCGGCTCCAATGACCTCTTGTCTTGTTTGAAACGTATGCTACACTAAGTACATCTATCTACTCAGGTGGAAAACGAAAAGAACAACAGAAACAAAGTAAACAAACAACAAAATTTAACAATCGTGAATATTGGAAAATAAAAGTTGCAGCTTTTCAAGAAACATTGGAACAATAACCATTTATATGTACTATTAAATAACGGAAATTAGAACAGATACAGTTTGTCCCAAAAGTTTAGGTATAATATATATTTTCACTGAATAATTTTTTATTAAAACTTAGAACAAATGTTTATCGTGTTGAAAGTAAACATACACTGTTTGAGGTTGAAATTTGCCCAACAATTTACAAATTGCCTAAACATTTGAGACAGTCATTTTCGACAAAAATTCTAAATTTTTTAATTTTTATTTTAAAATCCTGTTATTTTGTCATCATCTTTTATTCCTAGTTCAAACATTGTATAATGCTTAGCTTCGAAACGATAAACATTTGTTCT
>WWPM01019766.1:0-15061 GCA_023279145.1 Glomeris maerens | reverse complement strand
GGTTATGATGATGGTGATGAAAAAGAGGTTGTACACAAAAGTGAAGGTCTTTTATCAGAGGGGGAAAAAGTGCGGCAAGTAAAGTGATGGCCATTAAGCGATATATACGGAAGGCGATCGTAAAATTATCCAGCTTTAACTGTACGTAATTAGACGGCTGTCTGAGACTTGAGAGAGTAACGCACACTTATGCCGGTTGGCGGCGCTGATAGCCGTCCATATTTACTACTATATTGCATACCATTTGGCATACCATACAGCACTCACGGTCGTGTCCGAGCCTATAGTCACGTGACTCCAATAAACTCCAATAGCAGCTACAGCCCAAGGGTCACCCAGGTTAAGGGTCATTCAACCAGCCTTAAAGGTGAACTGTGACGCATTTCCAAACCAAGCCCCGTGTTTACCACACTAACAGAAACGATGCCTGGCAAACTGCATTGGCACCTTCCAACAAATTCAGTTATTATCTTTCATTCTAACAAGTCGCATTTCCGGCTTATATTTCGTTTCTGTCCAATGTCCATTTCAACCGATTCGTATGTTGAACCATAGTATAAGTGTGAGTATTTCCCGAGGAAATGTGTCTCCAAGTGCATGTTGTGTATAGCAAACATTACTAGAAGTCATGGCAAAATTAGATGATGATGATTAGTTACATCTATAGGAAATAAACATTCAAAAAACACATGGAGGAATCTAACTGTTATCAAAGTTTGCAAATACTAATCACTCAGGATTGTTGAATGAACTTCCATAAATGATTGAATAATAAGTTTAGGAGGTGCCCAATGGTGACGGTTCACCTTTAAAATGTGACTGCATGCAGCAATGCAGTAAGTAACATAGGCCTACTCGAGAGAGAGAGAGGAAAGGAGAGGAGAGCACGGATTGAAAGTAGGAGGAGGACTTTTATTTAGTATAATAACGGCCCAACAGATTTATGGGTCGCCGTCTAACCAAAAAGGAAAAGATGGAGAGGGAAGGGAGGAGAAAGAGACAACCAGCATAAAAAAAGGGACAGGAAGGAGGTTGCAAGGTTGTGTGTTGTGTCGAAGAAAGGGGGAGTGGAGGAGGAGGAGGGGGTTTGAAGGAGGTGCAGGTCTCAGTGGCGAGTCCGATAACCTCGCATGCAGCCGGTCAACGCACCTCAAACGGTATAGTATAACTATATATGTACACAATTTACATGCTCCTATATTTAATTAGCCTAAAAGACCCGATGGTCACAGACCGATCTTTTCGTCACATAGCAAATCGACACGTACAGTTGAGATGCACGCTCCTCAACACGTTCAATTTGTCAAAAGAGTCATTTTGATACTCGACACTCCCAACTTGAAACTTTCAATTCGACCATCACAACTTGACACTCGCACAACTCGACTACCGCAACTGGACACGGGCAATTCGACACACAACTTGACACTTACAACTCGATACACTCACAACCGGACACACAACTCGACTATCAACTAGACACTCAAAGTTGTGAGTGCCAAGCTTCGATTCGCATTGTGCATGTGTCGAAATGCACCTGTGACAAGTCGCATGCATGTCCAACTGAATGACTTTTAAGTGAAACTTGCAACTATCACAATCCTCTTCAACCCGACCAAGTACGTCACATCACAAGTTTTCTTTGATCAGCAGTTCAAATTTAATGCTCACCATGACATAGATATTCGGATCATAAAACTGAGTAACAAACTAGTTAGTTATGCATAAGTTTGACGAATTAACTGTCATCACTTAAAATGCAGTAGCTATATCTAAATAGTTTCAACTGAAAAGCCCTTTCTTTGCCATGCACTATTGCAGTTTTGAGACGACATGGAGAGGAAGGAGGTGGAGAGAAGAAAGAGGGGGGGGGGACAGGAAAAGTGGTTAGGCTTACAGAGAATACCGGCAGAGGTCGCTGCACGTGATTAGCCAGCCAGCGCACCTGGTGGCACAGACAGATGTCACAAAGCTGGGCAAGAGGAAGGGAAGGAAAAGAAAAAAGATAAAGAAAAAGAAAGGGGTGGTTGGCTGGCTTCTTGGTACAAGGTGGGAGAGAAGGTAAAAGGAGAAGAAGGAAAAGGAAAAAAAAGGCTTTCACGACTGATTAGGTCTGAGGGGACGTTCACATTCCTGCAACATTCGTGCAGCATGCCTGCAGCACCGATATCATCGGCTCTTTAAAGCTTATTAGCGGCAAGACGTACACTCACTTATCCAGCCAAACACATCCACTTATCACTGGACAACCAACCGTTCAATATATTTCATTATGTGCGCTTTTGTTATTCGTCATTCAACATTTTATCTCGGCAGCTAGAGAAATCATCCAAGAGAGGTTACCAACCCACCATCCTCAATCAAAACAGAAATATTGAATTCAATAGGCCTAACTGAAATCAATGTTGGAATTAATTTACAAGAGACAGGTATGAAATGTGAAATGAGAATGACAATTAACTGAGAAATGTACCACATACAACTGAGAGAAATGTCAAATGTAACAAAGGTTCGTATGGTCACTACGAAAATTAATAAAGCAGAATTTAAGCTTTAATTGGGACGATAGCCGCTAGATGGCGCACCGCTCGCACGCGTTTTCAGGCCACAACTCCCAATCACTGTTCCCCATTACAATACAAGATTGAAACTTCAGTTTGTCCTGCAGTTTGCACATTATAGTTTAGCCTAAATCATCCCTCAGGCTACTATACACTCCCAACAACGAACCCTGCTTCAGTAAATTAACCTGTTTATGACGGAAATACGACCGAAACGTCGTTCCTAACCTCCCTTCCTCGCACATGGCTATTCGTTTGGCATTTTAGTAAAAGCTGTTTGTGGAATGAGGCTTTTTGGAAGTTGTATAGGGACTGAGAGACAGACAGACGACCTTGCACGTATGATGGTGGTTGTGGTTCATCACGTGCTTGGTCTCGATGGCCAGGCCCCCAGATGACCTTCCGGCCTGTCCAAGGTGGCTGTAGGCCTAGAGTGGCCTCGCATCAATTAGACCTCGAAAAAGCATCGATCCTGCCTTTTATCCTCTCATCACAGTTATCCGCAGGCAATATAAAACTAGGCCTATATACAACACAACCAAACCCCTGCCCTTCCCCTCAATCCACTTCTTTCTTCATTTAGATTTTTTCATGTGGCCACCTCAAAACATAATTAACTGTTGCCAATGTTTCGATGCCAAAGCGACAATCTCACCAAGAGAGATGCTTTGCTCTTTCTCTCTCTTTCTCTCTCTCTATCACAGCTGGAAAAATTGTTATCAGTTTTAAGCCTAATAAAAAATCTCCGTCTTCTAAAAAGCACGGCTTCAAAAACAAGTTTGGTCGAAAACCGGTTTTTATTTAGTTTATGTTTTGAAATTTGTCACTCATGTTGAAGTAAAATGTTCAAGGCGCGTCAAGGAAATTCTTCTTAAAAGAAACAGCATTTAAAAAAATGCCTATTTTCACCAATTATAACAACAAACAATTCAAACTTCATGCAGAAATGAATAACACGAATCTCATTGCAAAATGCATATAATATTCCCAAACTTATTCAAATACGATGAGAAAAATAAACCGTAAACCGATTCAAACATGATGATTAAACTCTCCAAATATGGCGATCGAAACATGACACTGTTTTTATATGTAGGCATTTTGAAATAGTTGCAATTATCAACGATTATATATATATACAAAATTACAAATAACGTGTACATGTAATATTGGAGAAATATTACAAATTAATTTGAACAAAGACAATCTCTAAATTTTGAATGAAACTTTATTGTTATTGAAATTATCATTCATATTATCGAAGTTATTGGTGTTATTACAATTTAACTTGCTATATTTGGCAGAATAAATTTAAATTATTGCTTAGTTACAAATATTTTATTGTTGCAAATTTGATTGTACAAAAGGTGAAATTTGGGTGAAAAAAGAAAGAAAGATGGCGTCCAGAGTAGTTGTTATTGTTGTTGGTCTGGGCGTTATACGACACACAAGGGGACTGTAGGAATGTCTCACCCACCCCATATAATCAAGCAGTCTTATATAACTATACAGCTAATTATACACAGGCTCAGCAGGCACAACCCTAAGCCAATTATGTTCAAATTAATTCTCACACACTCCTACTTTCTATAATAGGCTTAATCCTTACTTTATTTTACATACCGCAAAAATAGACTTGTTCATTATACATGCAACTTACGTGCAGAAAAAACATGAAATGACAATATGATCGAAACCACGATGAATAAAAAAAAATAATCAAGTAAGTAGGCCTACAGGATAATTTAGATTTTCGTAAGTTGTAAAATGTAGAAATTAACTAATATAACCATAACCTGTTTCCTATCCACATTGATTAACTTATAACTAAAAATTATGAGCAAAAAAATGCTGGAATTCAAAGGATTTCATGCAATGAACAGAATGCAATCAACTTGAAACCGCACAAATTGCATTCAATAAATGCGGTTTTGACTTAAGCCAGATTACTTTCAACGGCTGAAACTAAAAAAAAGACTATTTATGTATTTATATATACAGCGTTCTCACTATAATAACAAACATATAAAAGCGATTTTAATTCAAAAACAAATAACAATAACAAATGCATTTATATCAGATTTTGTTTCTAGACATAATTATAACAATAATCCTCATATTTATGCGGGGATAATAAGTTATAAAAGACAGTTAAATCATTTCCAGGTTTTCCAATACTGGATCAAAACTGACAATAAAGAAATGGTGAACTTGCAAAAAATTACATGACTTAATATTGACGAAACTAACTGCTATAAATGCAAGTCATTCTCGTATATACTCGTATGATAATTTAAAGCTTCTTGCCACGTGCCATGACACAAATAGCTATTAATTTCAAATACAAATTGCAATATTCAATATATGAATCAAGATCAAGGTAGGCTGATTATTAGCGCAGTTCAGTGTTAGTTTCATTTGAAGGTGAAGGAAGGTGAGAGAGTGGTAATAAAAGGAGAAGCCCAAAGGTCTCACAATAGGAAAAGGTAAAGGGCAGGCAAGCAGACAGATGGATAGACGAGGCTGGGGGGAAAAAAGAAAGGGAAAAGAAGTGCTACTACCCCTGAAGCCCTGAGGGGACAGTCTGAGCAAAACGCAAAGCTTGGCCATCATTTCCTATCCCCTGAAAACCTTTAAACCCTTATGTATAAAGTCTATACCATGCAACCAACCACTCAGCAAAAACATTTCACAAATTTTCCCCAAAAACCACCACCACAACACCGGTCCATTCATCAATTATTTCTCATATAGCTTTTTATGTAAAGTGAACGCGCAGATTCAATTTTTTGTGTATTTTATATGTGCAGTAGGCCTAGCTATGTCATCACTTTGCGCAAGTAGAAACGAAAATACTAAAATATTTAAATTGATACGTATACTTAAAGTTTGAAGTGTACTAACTAAGTATATGATGCAAGTGTAATTTAAGATAACTTTGCATAATTTAATGTGTATTGTATATATACTCTGGAAAGTCTCAAAATATCATATTATATACGTATATCAGTCGACTTATATATACTTTCGAAGGATAAAGTGGACATTTAATCAAAATTTACAGTGTTATGGTTGAAAATCTGATCCTAATTAATAATATTCATATGCAAATCTGTTTAAATTCGGTGAGTGAATTGACATTTGAAAAACTCAAATCAAATATTTGTCGAAAAGTAATTAACCTTATTCCATCTTGAAAACCGTTAACTCAACAGCATTATATATTAATTGTTATTCAAAATAATCTGCATGTCCAAATTCACACACACATTATTTCAAAAAACCGGTTATGTAAAACAATTCAAATGCGCACATGCAAACTATGCATCTTGGTTTCATTAGTACTGGCAATCAAAAGAATCAGTTATAGTTTCGTACAAAAAAGGAATTCAAAGTTTGACACAGCAAATAACTGAGATGTGAAATAATGTCGACTTGTGACAGACAACAGAGCAGCTGCAAATATTGACTTTTCACATTTTCAGAATGTGTCAAGTCATCAATAGAAATGTTTATACAGTACCTTTATGCAACATATACAGGCACAGTGGTGGTCATATATAAATAGGACACTTGACGATATTCCGCAATTATTGAAATACTGTATGCAAATACAAAATGACAAATAATTGTGTCCGTGAAATATTATGCGTTTAATATTACAATTTTGCTAAATAAATTCACGAAGTGTATATGACCATCACTGTATGTATAGCCTATTTGCATGTACTTTTGTCATATAATATACAGATATTTTCAAATATGTACATAATTTCAAACGCTTTGATGCATTTCATTTTGAATATTGATTTTGTTATTCAATGTATCATAGCACTCATCGTGCCAAACCGCATACTCTTAATTTTTTCCTTAGTCCCCATTCAGAAATAATATATGTAGGCAACGTGACCAATTATATTATCGATCATTTTTGAATTATTCAAATAGGACCAGTAAAAACGGTTGTAAGAAAATAATAGAGCCGTTTCCAAGCATTACTTATGCATGTGCATCCAAACAGATCAATTAAGTTTCATCTCTATCTGTTTTGTAAATAATATCAAGCCCTATAATTTCTAACAATCGCAATTTACCCAGAAATGAAAGAAACTTCCATAAAAATTTACCTATAACTATTATAATTTTTGTCATAAATGACTGAGGTCCTAATTAAGTTAAATTATTCAATTTATGCAACAAATAGCTCGTTATAAAAACCCATTATAGTTAACTACAAGTAAACTATCGGAGATTTTTGCAACAGGCCAGTAGCAATTGTAAAATAATCTGTGGCACTTTATAACCTAAACGCACAAAAATCAGAAAAATATAAAACTGCTAAGCTCATGACTCTATATATGGCATATAATAGCTGACAATAAATGCCATTAAATATTTCAAATAAGTCTACTAGATGACAAATACAATAAATGCAATTTTAACAGACCTCGACATTTTTTGTTTGTCCCTGTGCCAGGAATTTAATCCTCAATAACATTTTAAACGTGTCCAACTGGAAAACCTTGATCATCCACAATATTTATTGAATGGTTTACTTTGAAACATTAATAAACTGCCAAACTAAATTTAAACACAAATTTCATTATCATTTCCTTAAGAAGGCAACACAGGTTTTTCCATGAAAACTCTGAAGCTTTCATTACAAAATTGCAGAATTTCGCATGTTTAAAATACATAAAGATGCTTGGAATGCCAAATGGATATTTTAAGAAACAATGCACATCCCTTTCTCTCTCTTTATTTATTTTGTGTTACTTTCAAGAAAGATGTCATTAATAACTGCAACTTCCTTATAAAAAGAGTGAAACAGTATACGTTAGGACTATATAAATTGTTAATATGTCATAAGGAGAAGGCGAGGGATAAAAAAATAGGGAAATGAAGAAGTTTCCAGTTAAAACTTAACAGATTCTTGAAAGTCAAAGCAAGTTTCTGGTTTTCTGACGCAATTTACTTTAACTTCTGACATTTATTTAACAAAAACGTGGCAAACTAAAGTAAAAAAATCATACTTCCTTAGCTCCAGAACAAACTCATTTATTATATAAAGTTTACTCAATTATTACTAAATTATTTGACTGCATATACTAATTTACAATGAACACATCTGTATTATCTGTATTACCCAAATAACAAAACTAAATTCTTATAAACTTTAAGTATATACATAACCTATCGATTTCGTAATTATTAAGATGCTGAATAACTCTGATTTTATATTTTTATGAGACATATACTGCTTTTGCTCTCAAAGTTGCACTGACTACATACAGCATAAATGACACTGTTTCTCATTAATATAAACTCATTAAAACCACGTTGAATTTTAATGTCAAATTTATATGGAGCCAAACTTACAAAGACCTAATTTGATAAACATTGTATTGGAATTTACAAAATGATTCCGCATTATAACATGGAAATCACTGCAACTTTGAGCGCGAAACAACCATTGAGAAGGATATATTATACAGGAATATATTTATCTTTTTCCCAACCTCCACTTCTATCCATCCATGCAATGAAAGAAGTTTTATTCTTTAAAAAAAAGCAAATGAAAAAACCAACTGGGAAAAAAGGTCGCCAAAAATGTGGCCATGGGCGACTGCTTATTTACCTCCTCCTACTTATATCCATCCACCTTCTTGTACCTTATAAGCTACATCTTCTATACTTAAACATTTCATTCCAAGAAACTACTTTTCCTAAACATTTTTCCATACTGCCATGTAATTATTTTCCAGACTTCCACATTTTATTATTTACTATAAATGACATTATTAAATACAAAATCATACAGATGTGTCCCTGCCATATCACATATACATATATACACAATAAATTTCTGATATTCCAAAAAGGTCATTATTATTTATACTGGCAAATAAATAATTTATCCAAACAAACTGATACTAAAATTAAATTGTGGAAACAGATGTGAAGTCTACTAATTTCAAAAAAATACATTTTTAAACTCTAAGCCAGCTGATTTTCCATATAGTATTTATACTTTTGTCATGTCTTCAAAACTTTCCAGAGACACACACATTGCAGAACCTTAACCCTGGTTATAAGCAAATAAGAAAACTCTTGAGGTTACAGGGTTTTATTATTAGAAGAGCAGTCAGAGGAGGAAGAACGTATAAGTGTACAAGCCAGAAGAGAAGATTTTGAAGACAGGCAAATGGAAAAAAATTAGGGTTTAGGGGGAAGTTTAAGGGGAGGTTGAGCACCTGACCTGTTGAGCCGGTTCCGCTCGGCCAACCTGCCAAATAAATATCTCTCCTCGCCCACTTTCCTCCTTGGTAACCTTTGGAGCAGGTTTTGCTCTGCACCCCCCCCCCTTAAAACTTGATGCGACCCAAAAACTTTTACCACCCAAAATACTATAGGCCTACCTACTACTACACCACTACTACATACTATACTATGCAGCCGGTTTCGTTTGAAAACTTTTAAACTTGAAAATGTTTTTCAAAAGCGGTGTCATGGCCGTCTCACACAGCACATATACAGTGTTGTATATAGTGTACAGTGCATAGTGGTGAACAAACGCCTCAAGTCGCACCCATCATACTGAATTAGGCATAGCCTCAAAGTACAGGTTTGCCGAGACAGGAAAACACCTTTCTTATATACTTTTCCCACTCTTCTATATGTCCCAAAATTAAATATTCAAAATATAATTTCCTATATAGGTAGCCACACTTAACCGTAGTTCAGTTTTGTTGAAACTTTGCAATCACATTCTTCTTAATTCACTTATAAATGCATCCACCTACGAATGACCTTCATAGAAAGGTCACACAATCTATTCGAAAACACGCCATTAATACGAGTTATTATACTATTAATTTCCCAATTTAGAATTATCGCTCAGAAAACATGATTAAAGTTACTATATAGTCGATTTCAGTTGAGCTTTGCATTACATGCGAGGCATATGGCAAAACAGCAAAACCGCCATCTTGGAAACAGTTTTTTTAATAATGTTCATTAATCTGTTGCAGGATTTAATCTAACAGTGTGGTTTTTGTCTGTACATCTCCCAGTGAAGCATCTAATGCAGATTTTCTGCAAGATTCAACTGAAATTGGCTTTTGTGTATATATAAATTAACACCGACTTAAGTATGTTCTTTTATCGTTTTTTTAAACTTTTATTGTTAACATCCGAGTAAATACCGCTTCATCATGTTTCATTTATAAAATAATACTATAATCTAAATAACATAATCATAGTACTACTATATATAGAATAAATAGTGGTTTCTTACAAAGCTTCACTGGCAAATTACAAATTCCACATAAGCAAAATTCAAATTTATGCATATTGTGCGGATATTTAAAAAATATCAATATTTTTAATGCATTCATTTTGCCACTTCAATGTTTATAAGTACGTAGCTTAGAAATTTAAGTATGTACTACATGGAATTTAACATGTGAGTCTCCAACTTGAATTCGTCACACATAAGAAAACAAATTTATATTTCAGAAACATAATTTAGTAGCCGCCCCTCCTTCATTAACTTTACACAGCTGATCACTTTCAATTTCCCTTTTCCTGCCACACATAGCAGACTATTGATCTATCTGTATATACCTACATACACATGCAGAAGTAGCTATAGCCTAAGCAATTACCCATGTTCTTTTATATTAAATTTCACATTTCTTTATACACACATACATACATAAGGAATGACTTTTTTTTAAATGATTTGCATATCGGACTTCGGTGTCACCGATGCGTAAACTACGCATCAAACTTTGTGTCAAACAAGTTTATCATACAGGTCATCAACCAATGTATAGCTGGTAAATTTTGGCCGATTAAAATATGCTGGCGGTATTTTTCAAAGTGGGCACGCGTGCTCATAATTTTTCTCCATCCTATCCACACTATAAATAAGTAGGTATACTACATACAAGATTTTCGCCTGTTTGACCAGTATATACATACTATGCGATGGCGATTCAGTAAAATGCGGCCAAGGGGAAAAATCTGAAATCTCTATATAACTCCATTGCTATAGAAATCAAGAAACCATAAACAACTACCAACTTGGCTAATTATTTCCTACCAAACCACCTTTCGCAAAACGGAAAACTAAAATGCCACGCAGAGTCAAGAATAGATGGATATTTTCAATAAATTTGTCTATAAGTTTTCGATTTAAGGATCATATTATTTCGCGAAGTTGTTCAGCAACATACGCAGACACCACAACATCGAAATATTTTAGATATGTAGTTTTGTGTACAATATAGCCCCAGTCTGTCCTATAGAATAAGGGGAATAAGAAGGAGGAGGAGGACAAGGAAAAAGCCACTTCCTGCTACACTACACTCTTGCACACAATGCAAGCCGCATGCAACACCCCTTTTCCCTTAACTTCTTGCCTAGGGGCCCTGAAGCCTGCCATAGACCTATAACCACCAACCAATTTCCACCTTATTGACAATCAAAACGCATAAGTGTTGTGCTGTACAGTTGAGACTTGACAATTTGGCCCAAGTAGATCTATGACGGTGGCCCATTTAATCGGATTTCAGTGTATTTCATGTATTTTGTGAAGTTATATAATATAATGCATTTGTTTAGATTTAGGTAAATTATAATTGACATTATAAATTGGGCCCTATTTCTCGAAAGCAAAAACAAAACGAAAACGATAAATAATTGGTTGCTTGATTTCTCAAAACGAAAAACCAAAATCAAAACAAAAACAATACCAAAGAAAACACAAAACGAAAACAGACGAAAAGCAAAAATCTATGAACGAAAACCAAAAACGAAAAGCAAAAACAAAAACAAAAAATGAAAACATTTCAAAGTTTTGAGAAATCAAGTCATTTTGGTTTTGGATTTTTGCTTTGCTTTCGTTTTGGCTTTTGCTTTCGAGAAATAGGGCCCAGATTATATGCCATAATCTAAAAGATTTTTTTTACATTTAAAGTTGTGTTACAGAAGTAAATTGGTTTTAGTTGAAATATAAACATGTAGTTCTTGTGAGATATATAGCTATACAGTGTGGTGTGAAATATTTTCCAAATTTATGATTGAAAATAGAATAAGCCAAACAAAATTATGTAGAGCATTTCATGCAAAATTACTTAGCATATTACTTTGCATTTTCTCTTGCAATACATTAAAATATCTCACTTGATGTGTGAAATAAAAAAAAATCGAAAATATTAAAAGAGAATTTCCGGTTTGTTTTCCATTTTACTCATCTTACACCGCAAATAGAAATTTGCACATGAAAAGTTGACTCAACAGCTGCTCAAAACTGGAAATTTTAATGTACATACATAACACGAAGTATTTTTATGTCACGTGAAAAAAAATGAGTAATAAAAGTTAGGCTAATTGCATTGAATTACGTCACATATTAAAATCTAGTTCTTGGATATATAATTGTTTTGTAATCGCTTATTCCCCAATTTCAGTCCTATAAATGTCACTTAATATACACAATATTATATTTAGTACTTTGTAAATTATGTTAGTCAAAATATATTAGTTCAACTGTTCTCATTTTATGTATAGCCTTCTTCTGACATCAAACAACTGACGAATGCAATAGAAATTTTCCACTCGAAATTCATACATTTAATATTAATTACAACCTGCTATTATATTCAAATCGAATGCAAACCATAAATTAGATGCAGAAATATAAGTTCCTTAACAGCTATCTGTATTTCTAGAAATAATTAATTAATGAAAAACCTGCAACAATTCATGCATTTTGCATGCATAGCACAACAAAAATTTTGGCATTCATATTTAATTAACATGATAACCGATCTGTAAATTAATTAGAAATCATTAATTTTTTTTTTCAAAACTTGGAATCTTTTAACTCCCGGTTGTTTATGCCCTGGTATAATGACTGTGAAACAGATCGAAGCTATAGTCAGCGTATATTAAATAAAAAGAAATTATCTTCAATTGGTTAAGGTTACAAGAATCATTATTTAAATTATAATGTTTCCATGTAAGTAATTTAAGAATATGCAAATATAAGCCTATAACAGCAGAGAAAGTTTAAAAGAATGCTCAATGTTTATTCAAAAAAACTTTCTGTTATAATTTCAACACTGTATTATCATTAATTTTTATAGGGAAATTAAGCAAAATACGTAATTCGAGTGAATGTAAATTAAGGTCTTCGCATGCACACATAACAATACTGAAAATGCAAAAATGTAAAATACGATATAGTTAGTCCTATTTTCAGTATAATAAAAGAATGCAGGTTTTCGCTTCATTCATCGCATCCATTTACACTTCTTTGCCTATATAATGATTAGAGAGTTCGTTGCATATGCAAATGAGAAACGGACAGCGCCACCAAGGCGTATCCTTCCCAATTAATAAGCAAACTTGCTCATTTTTTCTTCTAATTCATTACACAATATACAAGCTCAAATCAATATTATTTACACGCGGCGGTGATATTAGGCAAAAATCTTTCAATACCAATTATACATTATATATATAAAACAAATAATTTGTATTTCTAATTTTTGGATATGACATTGACAGCATTATCACCAAAAATACTAAGCAAATTTTCAAATCATTCAAATAGCCGATTCAAAAACAAATTTTACAACACAATGCTGAAGCTATTTGCAAGGAAATAATCTAGTAGAAAATACATACTTATACATATAGTACTTTTAACTGCACATAAGTGCATATATTATATTAACAGACATCTTTTTCAACATAGGTAATATATTTATATCAAAATTAAACTTGTGTCTCTTGAAATCGATCTTAAACGTCATATTTTGATATACAATGTATACACTGTATTTAATAGACAATAAAGAAAACAAAATAAAGAAATAAATAATAAATAAACAATAATCAAGAATGCCCAAGTTTTCGATAATTTTTCTGGCAAATAATATATTACACAGAAAAATTTAATGAACAAAATAACAACATTGGAAAATCTGAATTGAATATATCATTATTTAAGTTAGGAATATTATACGTATAAAAAAGGTGGCACTGTGACAATGGTACATGTTATTCAACATTGTTGGACACGGTTCAAGTGTCTCCCTGCACAATGTTTATAGTCCTTGAAATTCACGCCCCACCCCCTTTTATCCTCCATTTTTAATGTCGGGCATATATAAATAAATAACTAAATATGCCACTCAATAACCTAATTAAGCAAACGAAGAAACATTCATTGAGCTCCATAGGACGCAGACAGAGATGGGAAAGGATGAATATTTAGCTATGTGACAAAAACTCCTTTGCGGTTAGCCTTTAATAAGGCTGTAAATCAAATGCGGTGACAAAAGAGATTCAAATAACTAATTCCGTTGTTTTGCCACACAATTGTTGACGTATTGTATCGATACGCACGAGCACAGAATTTCAATGTTGTTTTTCCCCTGATAAATACCGTTCTGCCTCATGAAAACCTAATTGCTCCTATATTATTGTTTTATTAAAAAATATAACAATATAGGAAAATGGTTTGTGTGTATATCGCAGAGTGAAATATCACTTTTCGCAAACACCATATAAACGTACACACATATATATATATAATATAGCAGCTCCATAAAGTTTAAATGAGCAGCTAAAGTGAATAATTTCCGCGAGCAAATTTCAACTCCACTTCTTCATCTAATCAAGCTTCTTGAAATAAAAGAAAAAGGAAAAAAACACGCACATAATGGATGAAATCGTTTAAATCTTTTCTCATATTACACCTCATGCATGAACCGGTGCAATATATAATAACATACATGCATATTAATAACAAATTTCTGAATCGCACCAGACAAATTGCATTAAGCGTAAATGATTTTCATTTCAATTATAAACAGCGAAAATTAACATTTTTGTACAACATCAATTTAATAAGTATAGTATATGCAACACATGTGTGCATGAATTAATAAGCATCGTATAAAATTATAATTAATGCGACTGTTTATGGAAATGATAGATTTTAACAGCAGTATAATCCTTAATTGTCAAGTTAATAATATATGTATGTATAAGTTTAATAAAATATAGCGAGTTTTTAACTATTAATATTGTATAATACTATTTAAACAGAACATGTCAACGTAATTACATTCTTCAACATAGGGCCTAATGAACTGGATAAAGCAAGATAAGCATTAAAAACACATACGTATTAATTTTCATTTACAGATCAAAGTGGATGAAAAATTGCATTTGTCGAATAAAATATTGCATAAAACGTCTTTTTAAATTCTACAACTTTAATGTATTATAGTTAATTTTTATTACACATCTTCTGTACGTGCATGTTTTGTATAGTTATACTATATCAATTCCACTAACAATTTTGAACTGTGACGTATTGGATTCAGTCCAAACTCATACAAATATCAATGAATTACTTTATAATAAAAGCTGAAATAAAATCATATTATATGACACTCATGTGCATATATGCAGCTAAT
>WWPM01019759.1:0-19786 GCA_023279145.1 Glomeris maerens | reverse complement strand
CTTTTCTTTCCAGTATTATCTTGAGCATATGCAAAAATACCCATCATTTTCCAACTTCCATAATGCGCTTTGGTAATCGGCTGCACAAGCGTAGGAAACAATATTACTTAAAATCATTTTCTGGAATCTTCTTAATTTCGGACGTCACATTTCCCTTGATGTCACACGAAAACGCGTGTCCGAAATTAAGAGGATTTTGTAATTTGGCTTTAAATATTGTTTCAAACAGTTGTACAAAATATATCACAAATTCCAAAAATGCTGAAAATGTCAAAATATACGAAAATATACGAAAATTCCCCACAAAAAATTCAAACAATTCCAAAAAATATCAAACTTTGAAAAAAAAAATAAAGCAGAAAAATATCAAAAATGCACGAAAAATATCAAAATTCTCAAAAATGCCTAAATATATCACAAATTCTAAAAAAAGCTAAATGAAACAGAATTCTAAGTTGCGCTGGCTGAATTTCCAAGCCAGCCAGTAAACCAAAATAAGCTGGCTGGCTGTCACGCAGAGAAGCTGTCTGTCAGGGCACAAACGGACATTCTTACGCAGAATACGTTTGCTATAAATTCGGCCAGAACGCAATGGAACATAAACTTTGTTCACTTAGACTAATTTGGAAATATTCTACAACTTTCAAATTGGGGCTAGGCTCCTAACTCAAAAGAATTAAAAAATAATTATTGAATGACAGTGAAGACGAGGTCATAGGACACGTGCTATATGAATTTTGGGTTGCCCTTTTACTACTTACTATACAACGGGAAAACCTTCCAAACGATATCTGTCTCCATTGTCGAAATACTCCATTTAGAACGAGACTTCCGCGTCACCCTGTATAGGCCGGTCGCATTTCCTATCCGCAATATGTGGGCAGCCAATCCGGATACAATTATTTTCCTCCGCGAAACTAAGTTATCAGTCTAACTGCATCTTCGACGCGGTTAGATCAATTCAGTAGTTTGCGGTCAAAAGGCGGACGGACCTGCTGCTGTATCATCGACATTCTGTGAATTTCCGAAAAGCACGCACATGGTGATTGGTTAGAACGCGACATTTATCGCTACATCTGCTCAAAGTTAGTATAATTTCATCTATTTAGCAAGATTAATGTATTCCCCTAATGCACGTTGGATCAGAAACCTGGTGGAAATTATCACTCTGCCGTGAAGCAAATAGCTTGCTATAGTCTGTTTCCTATTATTATCGCTATGTATTATTTGCAAGCTTTGTAACTCGGATTCTTGAATGTTCTGCGACAGATTATGCTACACATGTAAATTAAAATAAATTCAATGGAGTTACAATTTGGACAGAGTATTCCACGTATCTGATGGAAAACTAACGCGATTAACATTTAATTACACAGAGTCCTAAAGAAACGACCACATTTTTAAATGTTAATAACTTCGCGAAACCTTTATAGAAATTCACTAAATTTGGCAACAATATACTTGAGCATATTTGACATTTCAGTGGAAAATTTCAACTCAATTGATCAAACAACATGCCCGCTGCGTGACGTCATATTCATTGTTCAAAAATCTTGCAACACGATCATTTTATTCAACGCTTTCTAAATAATTTCGATTGACTAGCTGCACAAGACTAATAATTAAATGTGGGCTTTTTTTGGAACACAGTGTATACGTATAGCCTGTCATGCTAAATTCTTAATAGCTAAATGTTTGTATCTATGCCTGTAATTTACATTGAAGTAAATGGCAGTTATTTGAGGCAAGCCACAAGTGGAGCGCAATTTTGAAGTTTTACTTGGCAATTAAGGGAGTTGGTTGTAACATTCAACGTATTGAAGTGATATTGATTACAAAATTGGCTCCAGTAATCGTTTCAAACTTTTCTCCAAACGATTTCCAATGTTCACCTATAACGAAAATGTAGAGGAACATTTTATTTGATAAATGTAGGTGACAGACGAACACCGATAAAGCTAATTGATTTTGCTCAACTGTTCAACTGTTTAAATATCTGTCTAATAATGCATCAAGTTAGATGACATGACCTTAAATGAAATCAGAGTCACTGGTGAAGTACATTTGGTTCTAAATTTACTCATAATTGCAGTGTTTAAACTATTTCCATCAATATAATAATACTTTTGATATATACTACAGCATGTGCAGGGTTTGAATGAAGGCTTGGCTATTGAAATAATTTCAACAGCGATGATTCTGTGAATTATGAGCATGTGTAAAGTTGGACTACATACTGGAAGGCATCCATTTAGGACGTCAAATGTGTCCTTTATGTTCGCGGTCAAGGTCATTCAAAAACTAAATGCTCTGAATATGGTTGGCAAAATTTATGTCCCATTGGGTAACGGGCGAAGTTAAGCTAAAGTAGGAAAACCCAGTTGCACCCTGGTTTCAGCTTCTCTGCCTGACACCAATCTAGGTTATTGTCATTTATTGGCTGAATTGTATATCAGACAGAGTTGCTCGGCCTAGGCGTTCAACTTATTATGTTTTGCAGGAAATTTATGTAAGTATGAAAATCATTCACGCGTTGCAATTCATTGAGAAATTTCGACTATCATATCATATCTTGAAAATTGTTGGTTTAATAAGTTTTTTTCACGGATTAAGGGACACGCAACTCAATTCAATGTGGCATATCATAAAAATCAGAGACATAGTGAGAAATGTTTTCCCACATGAACCGATGAACAGAACAAATGCTACACAATTTTAGAACATGCAGCATCTAACGTGCGCACTGTGTCTACCCTCTGCAGTAATGTAAAATTGTGCAGGGTGTTCAATGGATTATTCAAATCTTGCCCAAAATAGTTCCCTCTTTATATCCGGTGAACTTAACTGTTTGTATGGAAATCTAACACATGTTGCATAAATTTTGGTTTGAGGAATCAGCTGCACATGTACCTAATAGCAAATGCCTCTCATGCAGATTCTCTGCATATGTCATACAAGCAATACACTCAAATGAAGCTAACTGGGTGCCAGGCAGAGAAGCTGCTGGCAAGGCTCAAATAGGTTTTCATACTTCAATATAATTCACTGTAAATTCGCCCAGCACGCAATAGAACATAAACTTTGCTCACTTAGACTAATCTGGAAATATTCTACAACTTTCAAACTGGGACTAGGGTACAAACTCAAACGAGTTAAACAAATAATTCTTGAATGACCTTGAAGACGACATCATAGGCCACGTGCGATATGATTATTGGATTGCCCCTCTACTACTTACTATACAACGGCAAAACGTTCAAAGCGATAGCTGTCACCGTTTTTGGAATATTCCATTCATAGGAACCAGAATATTGTCTCACCCTGTCTACAGGGACAAATTAAAACTGGAAAAAGGGCATCAAAAATAAACGAATTTGGCTTCATAAACTATGGGGATCGGAGCCCTACTTCCGGTGCTACAGGGGTTAGAGCTGTTGCACTAGCAGTAGGGTGATTCCTACTGGTTCCTTTGAAATCTCTCGGTTGGCAGTAGGATAGGGGTGGGCAAACTACGGCCCTCCGGGCGTATTTTATGCGGCCCGTTGGCATGTACATGTCGCTATCCTACGCCGATGTTAATTTTTTAGACTATAATTTTTGATATATTTTTGAAATTTTATTCAGAGCATTTCATTCAAATCTCTGGGAAATAAACCAGTTTTAGTGGCTTCAGAATGGATTACTCACTAATCGATTCTGTAAATTGTAATTGAAGTTATCTAAAATATACAGTCATTCAAAAAAGAGTGAC
The DNA here is from genome assembly GCA_023279145.1 of Glomeris maerens. Taxonomy (NCBI): domain Eukaryota; kingdom Metazoa; phylum Arthropoda; class Diplopoda; order Glomerida; family Glomeridae; genus Glomeris; species Glomeris maerens. The sequence continues at coordinate 16,035 of WWPM01019759.1, read as the reverse complement.
TTGATTTCCAAGTTGTATTTCTCAGCATTTGTTAATCACAGAAAAATGAATGTTACACCAGTCGAAAGAGCAGATTTTTTAGTTTTCATTGATACAAACATGTGGCTGTCATCTTAGTTTTTAAAATGGTGTCGGTTCAAAAAAGATTATTCGGTTTTTTAAAACGCAATCGGTTGAAACGGTTCAGTAGGGAGCTCAATATCAAGCCGCGTTTATCGTTAAACATTTTTCAATGGTATGGGCAATTTGAATTAGCCTACATAATAAACTACTTCTTCTGGCCCTCTGTAGAACATGTTTGCCCACCCCTGCAGTGGGATGATTCCCAGTGCTACAGCTGAGACCAGCCTGTAGAACGGGTTCCGATTCCCATGGTTTATTAAGTCAAAGTTATTCCATTCTTGATGCTCTATTTACAGTTTTAATTTCTCCCTGACCTTTATGGGCACCCTGGATATGGTCAGTCACTGTGTATTCAAAGGCCATCTACTGCACCCCTTTGGTTATTAAAATTGTATTTTTCTATAATATTTGAAATTAACAAATGTCTATATTAAAACTAGTTACAATCACATACATATAACCTAAACAGTGGCAGTGAGTATGGGCCATAATTGTGTAGCGCTGGTTATGCAGGGTAAAAGTAAAGCCCTTTGCACCCCCCCCAAAAAAAAACTGCTACATTTTTGCATATGAAAAATTTCTGAATATGCAGTGATTGTAAGTCAGAGGTGGTCTTCCCAGTGGTCCCGAAATATCTCACCTTAGCAACTGTCATCAAGGTCATCTGAAACCTAACTTGGTAAAAGCTGTAGCAGGAGAAGTTCAAATTAGTACCTTCGTTGAAGAGGACATTAAAATTAGTATAACTGCATGAGCAACTTTTGAGCGAAACTGAGCGGTGAAGAAGCAGCAACAAATTCATCAGTTTTCGCAATGGCCGTTAAAAACATCGATCGCAAGTTATTGGGTTGTTTCTCTGTGTCATTTTCCGTGCAATACATGTCTCACGCGAAATTGCCATCGATGTTCCTGTCGATTATCTTCCCTACAATTCACATAGCACGCGACATTGCCAAAACTAATCCATTTGTTGCCGCTTCTCCTCTGCTCCTTTTCGCTCAAAAGTTGCTTGATTATACAATTTCAATGTCCTCTTCAACGCACTAATTTGAACTTTGCTACAGCTGTTGTATTTACAAAGTTAGGTTTAATATGACCTTTAAAGAAAATTGCAGATGGCAAATACTATATATCTCGGCACCACAAGGCAGACCACCCCTGATTTGCTATCACTGCATATTTAGAATTTTTTCATATGTGAAAATGTAGACGTTTTAGGGGGTGCAAATGACCTTACTTTCACCCTGTATACATCCATAATATATATGCTATAAATTGTAAGGATTATTTGGGAGTGCTTGTCATTAAATAACCTTCAAGTTTAGCATCAAAGAAATGACATGAGTATGCCAGAAAAGTTCAGCATCGCCTCTAGTTCCTCGTGTAATTTTGCCCCTCTTTATAAAAATGTCTTAATTTTTTCCCCAATCTTTGTGCAGTCATGGGATTATTTCCACTATGTTTGACGTTCAGCGTCTTGTGCCTTATACAAGTTATGGCACAATGGAATGCGTATTGGCCAGGTATTTTACATTGTTTCCTATTATACAGGGTGTTTCACAATTCAGGAGACAAACTTGCAGGGTGTGAAAACAAGACAAAGTTCCTGCGAACCCATGTTCCCAAACGCTTAGTTTTTTAAGTAGCACCTACGTAAAATGTGACATTCATAATTCATGCTTCCCACATTTTTACTAGAAACGCGTAATGAATGATCAATGGGAAAATGTAGGGAACATGAATGATGGATGTCACATTTTAGGAAGGTCCTGTTTAAAAACCTAAGCGTTTGAAGAAATTGGTTTACAGGAACTTTATGTCTTATTTTCATGCAGGGAATTTACCCTGTCAGTTTGTCCCCTGAATTGTGAAACACCCTGTATACTTTAAATAAATAATAACCGATCTCCGTTCTTCATTAAAAGGAATGCAGGATGTCACATATATGAAATCTGAATCAGAATTCACAAGGATTGCGGACTCCTCACCTACAGGAGTCTTAAGAGCATTAATCCAAATTCATGCGCAACTGAAAATGATTCCAATATCCATTATTACTGAAAAATTGTTTGGTAGGTGTGACTTGCGTACAATAAGCGCACGCAATATGCATAACGTGCAATATTTGGTTTCAAATATAGAAAATATCGTCAAAGGGTGGATTCAGCAAATGCAAATTCAGATATCAAATCAGACAATTTTAGAAAATAAAATTTGTTTGTTCAATTTTCACTACAAACGAGAATACATGAGATATCTCATGCACTCCAGAATCTTTCTTTTGACCAATGATAAATTGAAACTCTGGATAAGTACCTTTCATGTAAGTCTGCGTTTGATAGTAAGAACTTCAAAATGGTATTTCCCTGCGAATTATCAATTGTTTTTGGAATTATTTAATAAATTACCATGATTAATATTCTTTTGATAAAAGCAACAACAAGTTGTTGAAACACCAATTGATATCATCATTGGAACAAGCTTACCAAGGTTTGTTATAGGCAAACCGGGAGTGAACATGCTAATTCCTATAGAGACCAGGCATTGGATTTATCCATCGAATTCAAAGGCAAGTCAATTGCGTAAATGAATAACTTATGATGCATTGAATTTAGGAAGAATGTTTGTCGATTTCAGTATACACAGAGAAAATGGATTAAAGATAGTGTGCCGTTTTTAGTGCAGCGCACTGGTAGACACAGTTGGCGAGCAATTTCATTGGAATGCCATATTAATTTACGCCATGTGAAAAAACAAACTCCATATCTATATGGTGCTTTGAAATATTTTTCAATATTTTCTCTCATTCCGAAAGCAAAGGATGTAAGCAAATTAACAGTTAGCCTAAGGTTGCGATTTGCTGTTTCTTGCATTACAGTTGTTTTAGTTTAAATGGACAAATTTAATTTACCAAAATTATAAATTAAATATTATTGTTTTTCAAATTTAATTCAGAACATACCAAGGGTGTGTACACAATTTCGTACAAAAGCAATAATCTTTTGAAAAATCTCTGCCTTATTCCAATACTTGATTTGCAAATTTGACAGTTTTTAAAAATGTGAATTGCATAGTTTTTAGGCTTTCCAGTTATAAAGGATGGGAAACCTGTAGGGTTTCTAGCAGATTTTTTTGAACACGTTTTTGGATACTTACAACTAACGTAAGCAAAGGAGCAAAATACTGCAGCAAAAAAATGTGTTTTTACATTTTTCTTTAAATTCTTTGAAACAGGTTGTCCTTGTGTTACGTTAATGACAAAGGCGATATTATCCTCACTTATAAGCCAAAGTGGCACAAAGATGTCAGTAATGTTTGAAATGAATATTTATGATCACTTCATACTTGTATGTAGGCTATACTATGCAATTATCAATGCTGTTATGACAAAATTCATAATTATTGATTACTTGTTCACATTACTACTATACAGGGTCTCTTTAGTAATTACATGGCCAAACATGCAGGGCGTCTTCCCTGCATGAAACAAGGCAAAGTTCCTATAAACCTATGTTCCCAAATGCTTAGGTTTTTAAGTAGGACCTACATAAAATGCGACATCCATAATTCACGCTTCCCACATATTAAAAACCTAAGCGTTTGGGGACATGGGTTTACAGGATTTTTATGTCTTGTTTTCATTCAGGGAAGACACCCATGCAAGTTTGACCACGTAGTACTGAGACACCCTGTATTTACAATATTCAGGTGATTATTCAAAGTCCCATTACATATTAGAAATGTATTGCAAAGGCAAATGAAACGTTATAGCTGTTGTAATAATTACCCAATAAGGAGTATGCAAGTCAAAATGGGATTGAATGAAGCTTAAAAATGCATTGTAGTAGAATGAATGCACAATGTTTTTTAGTTGAATAAGATCACTGGTTTGTCAGTTTTCTGTTATTATACAGGGTGTTTCTGAAATAAGTGGACAAACGTGCAGTATTCCCTGCATAAATACTAGACATAAAGTTCCTATAAACCCAGGTACACCTATGTGACATCCATAATTCATGCTCCTCACATCTTTATTAGGAACACATACGAGTCCTTAATACATGATCAATGGAAAGATGCGGGGAGCATGAATTATGGTTGTGACATTTTATGTAGGTGCTACTTAAAAATCTAAGCGTTTGGGGATATAGGTTCATAGGCACGTTATGCCTAGTTTTCATGCAGGGCATACACCCTGCAAGTTTGTCCATTTTTCAGAAACACCCTGTTTATTTCAAATTAAAATTACATTAATTAGTTTCCAGGAATTTATTTTTACTTACATCATGGATCTGGCAAACATACTTGGCCACAACTGTTTAGAGATGGAGTGACTGTAGTGGCCAACATGAAAACTAGAAATATGTCACTTGCAAGGCTGATATCCTTGTTCAAATATAGAGTGTGGATTGCAGCAATAGTAGTTTTGTTCCTCTTAAACATCGGTTTTTATTTTTCATTTGATGAAAGCCCATCATTAAAGCATCACCCAAAATTTAAAAACAAGAGCATGAATAAATTAATGAGGATATTGCTATTTGACAGCTTAATACGATTCCAAGGTAAATATAATTTAAAAAACTTCCAATTTTGTATTCTTCATTATTGGATTTATATATAATCAACAAAGAATTAGGGTATAATATTTTGCCAACAAGAGAACTAAGTTTCAAGACACATTTTTGAGTGATTCCGGCTCAACTGCACAATTTGTGTCCTTGGGATATTTTTTGTATTAAATTAATTAAGACTTCTCTCCATTGGGCTCTATGTAAATCACATGTCTTGTAATGGTGTAGGTGTGTTCTTATCCCTCCTGTTAAAATAATTATTTGCCGTAAAAATGTAATTACTGTCCGATTTCCCCAGAGTCATTTTTCAACGAGTGCTGTTTTTAAGTGTTTAAGCATATTTTCATTTCTTTAGATTATTATAATGAATACGTGGCATATCCACAAAGTAAGAGTACTGTTGCCCTCTTGTGTTGGGGGAATTTTTTTACCCGAAGTTTGGCAACACGGATCGTTAGTACTAAAAGTCCCCTTGTAGTGACCATTCGTGTGAAGCATGTCGAAAAAATATCCCGCCAAATGCGAAGTGCGTGATGTCATCAGGTTTCCTTTTGTGTAAGAAACATCACTTACTGAATTTTTTGGGGCATTTGGATGGGACATTTTAAGCCGCCCTGCATATTCTCCTGACTTGGCGCCTTCAGACTTCCATCTTTTCACCTCCCTGAAGACTCACGTTAGTGGGGAAAAATTAAACTGATGAGGAGGTGAAACAAGAGGTTCCGGAACTGGAAAAAGGAGATGGCAGGAGAATTCTCTGAGGAGTGCATAAGCTTGTGACGCGGCCCAAAACCTGCATAGAACGGAAAGGCAAATTCGGGGATGCTCTACAACTTTCCAATTGGAAGTACTAACCTAATGTAAGTCTCTTAGTTTGCGAGATGAGAATTTAATGACCTTGAAGTTTTCAGCCAAGGTCACTTCCGGCTTGTGTACCGGAAGCGTCGTCGCCAACTGATTACTTTCTCTCTTAACATTCATCTTCCTATCTACCGTCATTTGCAAGTTATCGTCAAACAGGCATGACTATCCTACCACCCTGTATAATTAAGTAGTACACAATTATTACTTCACTGCAACAAACCTATTTACGTCAATACCTACTGCCCAATTTTATAAAAAAAATTAAACTCTAAATGGTGCCAGTGTCTTCATCACGTGGCTAAAATGAAAGCTTGTGCCATGCTCATTAAGAAAAACATCGCAGTGTTCCTGTAGAATTCAAAGTCTAGACACACGAAGTCAAAATGGGCTAGCGATTGCTACTTTTTAGGCCCACTTTTCAGACCGCCCACAATGCCTATAAGCTTTTATCCCTTGAATCCCCATGTTTATAAATTGTTTGTAATTTTTTATTCGTGTAGTTTTTTTTTCATTTTCTGGGAAGCTCCAACATTGCGTTTGCGACAATAGCCTTGCTTGTGAATGAATATAAATGGACAAGAAAACATTTTTAACAATAGTTAATAAATTACTTTTATTTCCTTTCTTCACTTAATGGGGGAACAGGACGTTCTACTGACTCCGCCCGGCCACTTTTCTGACTGGACAAGTGCTCCCCCCCCCCCTGATTATTTCCCTTCTCTCGCTCGCTCCTGCCGTTTGCCATCTGGAACGATTGCAATTTACTCCACACACAAATTATTTGGATTGATTCCGAACAGTGTAAAAATACGGAAATAATTCGCTGAACCCGATAGTGAAAACCGCTTTCCATTCGAACTAACGGAACACACCCTAGCCAATTTCCAAATTCTTTCCATGTTAACCTATGGGAGGAAATGAGCGACATCTACCAAGACTGCGGCGAGTAACAATTGGAATGATTTTTGGAACGGAAGGATAACATTCTACTTGAATCGCTTGGTACGGTTGGATTTCTAGTGGGCCGACCGGAAGTGGACTAGCCCTAAAATATGCAATTTTACCCAATTCTAAATATGTTTTTTGTGGAATAGTCTTATGATGCCTACGTAATTATTATTTTTTAGTTTTGTATCAAATTGAATTGTGGCACACAGTTAAACATGACCTAGGTTAATTACTACTAGAGTCAAAAATAAACCGGACTTTTGCAATTGCTGCCTTCCTATTATTCAAACAATTATGCCACTGTATATACATGTCCCTAGACATATGACATAGTGTCCTGTGATGTATTTTGAACATGTGTGTGAGTGCGCTGCATGCTGGGACATGCAAAAGTAGAGTCTACGTAGCTTGTTTTCCCGGAATCAACTAGAGTCAAAATAAACGGAACTTTGTCCGTAGCTTTAATAACACTAACAATGAAACTGATTACATACATGGCTCCACCTTCAAAGTAATGTCCTTGCGCTGCAACACACTTCTGCCAACGGCCATACCACTGCTCAAAACATTTTTTGAATCCATTTTTTGTCAAAAAAGGTTTGTTTATTTTGACTAGTTGATTCCGGAAAACAAGCTACGTAGACTCTACTTTTGCATGTCCCAGCATGCAGCGCACTCATACACATGTTCAAAATACGTCACAGGACACTACATCATATGTCTAGGAACATGTATAGACAGTGACATAATTGTTTGAATAATAGGAAGGCAGCAATTGCAAAAGTCCGGTTTATTTTTGACTCTAGTAGTATAGATGTACTGTATTTGAACACAAAAATCTTGGCAAGAGTAATGCATATTGTGATCTACATATTTATATAGTACAAATTTTTTAGGCAATCAACAATTTAAATACAATTAATTGTAATTGAAGTCTATACAATTAATCACGCTAGGTACAACGCTCCTACTAATCGCTAACTTTTAGTATACAGTTGGGTTCAGTTATTGCCATGGATCTCCTATTTAAAATGGTAATGACATGGTGTGGACAGTGATGACAAGCCGTGGACAGTAATGACTCCCTTACCCAAATTGCATTCAGGGGATGAATGCCGCTTGTTTTTTACATTTAAGTAATAAGAGAGTGGACAAAGAAACAGTGTTGTGGTAGAGAAGGTGAATTTAGCTGCTAGATTGAAATGCACAAACTTTTTGGAAAGGGAAGGTAATGACAAAAGTGTGCTATTTTCGTAATCCCTTTGCATAGCAACAATATAACGTGTACATTAGTTGCTGCTCTTACAAAAAAACCTTTAATTTTGGGTATTTCTGAATACGGAAATATATGTTATTAGTGTTCAAGCAAAAAAAAACATTTTAAGTTCTATGCCAGTCAAATTTTACTGTTGAGCCAGAATCACTCTTATATACATTTACTATATCAGTATCTAGCAATACAAGATTTGGCAAATAAACATTTCATACAACTCTGTTGTTGACCTTACGTGAAAATAGCAGACATTCAATTCTGTTTCAATTAATCGGGATATACTGGGTATTTCTGGTGTAATGGAATATAAATTATGTGTCTTTAAGAAAAGTTCATTTTCAACAAAGTCTTAAACAGTATGCAAAAATTACCTGAACAAAATGGCCGTTTTCCTTTAATTTAAAAAAATAAATGTCCCCTGCTGTGAAATAAATATGGGATGAGCACCTGCTACCCTTCTTTAATTTTTTGGCTGCCCGTCCATGGTATTACTCGGCCACGTCTCCACCACAATGCGGGGAAGCCGCCCTCACAGCGCAGAGTTCGGGGGCTTGACTGCAATGCTGTGTAGTATTTTGAATTCTCAGCTACGGTTCTATAGAAGGGAATATCAAGGAGGAGACATATGAATGCAAACAACAAAATTCTTAGTAATAAAATTAGCGGAATTTGTAAATTTTTAATAAATTAGCTAAAAACGGGTTGTCCACTATTATTTTTACATCGCTTTTGTTGCAAAATCGTTTGTGAAAAGTGATTTTAAATGGTGGTGGTCATATTGGTTAGGTTAGGTTCCATTCGTAAGTCTCCTCCTTGATATTCCCTTCTAGAACCGTAGCAGAGAATTTCAAAATACTACACAGCATTGCAGTCGCGCCCCTGAACCTTGCGGTTGTCCGGGCGGCTTCCCCGCACGGTGGTGGAGACGTGGCCGAGTAATACTCATGATGGTAATGGATTTCAAAGAATAAAATTATCACATTTGTCTTAACATACTTTCATTGATCCTAACACAATAATATTTACATGAATATGAGTTTACTAAGAAGGTTTTATGTTATTTCAAATGCGAATACAGTGGAGCCAGTCTAAGTTGAACGCCCAATATCCAAAAACCGTTCAACTTATGCGGGTGATCAAGTTAGACAAATAAAAAAATCCGAGAAAATATTTTAAACTTTATTGAACATCATGGGAATAGTTTTTGTCTCCCATTACATATGTTTTTTCTCAATCTCTAGCAACATGTTTTCATGTGCTGAAGCATGTTGAAACATCGAAACATCGTTAGTCGTAGAATAATCTTTAAATTTTTGAACCATTTCTAAGGCCTCTCGACTTGAAATGGGGCGTGGCCTAACGAGTTTTGCCGACGCCCCTGGGCAAAGTCTCACTCTCTTTGTTTAGGGTTGAGGCAGGTTGGAGATAAAGAGAAAAGTTCAACTTGAAAGGGGTGAAAAGTGTGAAAATGTCATTGAGTGGACTCAGATAGTGTTCAAGTTTTAAGAAGGAGGGGTTCAACATAAAGAGGTTACGCGCAATGTTAAGTCTATGGGCAAACGTGCAGCCAAACGTTCTGTTCAAGATATGCAAGTTTTCAAGATGGACGGGTTCAAGTTATACAGGTTCCACTGTATTACAATATCAGGTCTGAAGCATACGTATGAAATGTTACTTTTTCAACAAAAATATGAATCTTCTCAGATATGATGCACCTTGAAGCGATAATGCCCATTTTTGCACTGTCTGTTGAAGTCTAAGATGAAAGATTTATGCTATACTAATAATACTTGTTGTCTCACGAAATGAAATTCAAACAATAAATTTATACTTAAATATACTTAAATTACATTACTGGTAGAATAAGTTTGCAAAAAATGTTATTAACTCGTACTGTACTTTTTAGAGGAATGGACAGCAGGGCCCACAAGATCTGTCAAAATTCTACTTCTGGCATTTAATATCTATCTCTTTCTTACTTTAAACGCCTTTTTGGCGATATTTTCTGTAGAAATACTGTCAAGAAGCTATTTTCCTATGAATAAGCTTTCTGACATATGCCAGTATAAAGGACTCTGTGTCATTGATTTTAATGCAAAACATAGCTTGATAGACTACGATGTAAGTAACTAAATTTAAATATTAATTTGAAATGAAATTTTTTTTGTGTAAAATTATTTTGAGATTTTATGGTATTATTGTGTTTTCAAGGGTATTTCTTATGAATGTATAGACACGATTCAGAATGATATACATAATGTATATGTTAAAAATAACAAATATGATTGCATTATGAAAGACAAATGCATCATTGTTACAAATAAAAAAACAGGAAATCTAGCAGTAAATCATTATCGTCGCACAAATCAATTAAAAAAAACTGAACTACTTGCTGGATTAAGTATACCATTCGACCAGGAAAGGATATTCAAAACTACATTCACATATTTGTAAGTGAATTTGAAGGAAAAAACAACATTTGTCTACAACTGCTAAATGTTGTATTTGTAAGCAGGACTTTAGGTCTTAGGGAGAATGGAGTTTTGGAAGCCCTGCAGAAACGCTATTTTTTTAAGATGCCGAGCAGTGGTAATATCACGGCAGAAGCAATAACGTTTTCTGAAACATGGTTAACCATGTCGATCCTGGCCATTGGAATTTTTGGGGCTGCAGTAATTGTGGTTGCAGAAAACGTAATACCTAAGGAAAATATAGTATGAACTTCTTGATTCCAATTTATGTCAAATTCGAAATTTTTGATTGTTAACATGTATTGGTGGTATGAACTTTTGACGTTTCATTATATTATTGTCGGGTATAAGTATACAATATCTTAGAAATGCACTGTAACGCTGCACTTTTCTTCAGTATGGTGCAATTTCTACATTGTTCCCTGTGCTAACACATGGTTTCTAGTGATATTTGTTGTTTGTTTCCATATTTAATGCAAAGGTATTAATAAATGTTGTCCGGATTAGATCTGTATCGCACAATATCCCTCTTTAATCCGGGCGGTTAGAGACCGACCGCTGTTCAAGTAATCAAATACATATTTTTGATGACCGAACCACAAAATCTGGGGAAAACTCGGACTTTGGGGTTTCTACAACCTATTTAATTGTGGGGTAATGAACAACAAAATAACAGACTACAATAGTAGTCGTGTTCCAACAAGTAAACTTTTAAAAATAAAAGTAAAAGTCTTAGGAGTAGTTGAAGTGGCCCAATAGCGTGGAGGTCCCAGCCGCTAATTAACAATTAGCCATAGAAGATCAAGGCTGTGTCCAGGCTTGGTACAGTGCCAGACATTCGTTTCTGAACATACACATTTTTTGTCAATTTCGATAATTGAAAATTTATTTTACGCCTAAATCGGTTCCTATATTTATAATAGAGTACTAAGAAATTCTTCTAACAAAAAATTATGTGGATAAGATGACAATCCCCCGGAAAAAGTACTTACACTGTATTATTACACATTGGAAAAAAATCATGACAATTATATTATCACACTTTGGAACCTGGACATTCGTTTAAGAACACGGGTTTAAAATACAATAAAATTGATTAAAACAAAGTGCGATCACCCTTATTGATGATATATTGATAGATGCGGCATTCAATATTATCATTAAAATCGTCTTTCGTCCGTGTTCAATGTATTTCAAGCAGCATATAAATAACATGGTAGAAGTTTTTTTATATTTTCACCATGATTACTATTTTTTAAAGAAATTCAACAAATTTAATTTTCGCATATTAGACCATATTCGAGCATTTTTACGAATTTTGAAATTATGTGGTGTTTTTAGTAATTTTTACAAATGGATAAAATTTTAGGCGTTTTCATGCATTTTAACAAATTTTGAATATTTGCATCAGTCCGTCCACTGGAACTCCTTGTTGGGTCCAAAACTGCGTCGGTTCCTGGCTCTGTTAATCGTAGTCGCTCGAAGTAAAGGTGTCTAGTCTCAGACTGGGAAGTTCAGCGTGTCTCACTCGGGGCTGACCCTGTAAATATTCGTTTAACTCGGGTTCGTCTCTAAACTTAAAAGCACAGTGGCGGAACGTGAAAAACCTATATTTAATGGAAAACAAGTCCACATTACAAAAGCTGTTGGAAATGTTCTCCCCTAACGTCCACACACAAAGCAACATGACCCTCAATATTCGTGAATGCTTTCTACAACATAGCACTGTCAATGGCAGCAATTTCACACTTGATGTTTTCTTTCAGTTCTCTTATGGTCTTGGTGTTGCTTGCTCAAATTTTGGTATTTAAATATCCCCAGAGAAAAAAATCTGGCGGAGTTAAATCGGGCTACATTGGTGCCCTCTATCGTACAGCGCCTATTTATTGGTACGGTATACGGCCTGCTTGCTTTCCTCACTCTGCTGGGATAAAATCTTGGAGTTAGATAGCATCTTTGCGCCATGCTGGTGATTCCCGATCGCCACATTGGCGCCTTCTATCGTACAGCGCCTCTTTATGACACTCAACCAATTCTCCAATACATAAGGAATCTTTTGAGCCGTGGCACATGATGTTAGATGCACATGTTGCAGAGCAATTCGTAGTATTAAGCAGTCAGCCCCGAGTGAGACACCCTGTAGTTTGTGCAATGATATTTATGATCTCGTGATCACGGGTTTTCCTCCAACGGTGCTGTCTCGATGTCCTTTGCAGTCTGCGCTGTCCTCTCATGATGGTGATCTGGGGTGACTGGGAGGTCTAGAAGAGTCTCTCGGTGTCCACGTCAGCTGGCTCGGAGATTTCACTAGTGGGCGGCGGTCGCTCTGAAACAGCTTAATACAGGGGCACGGAGGGCTTTGGAAGTCTATCTGTTGCGGCTTCCAGGAAGAAGAGTTCGGGCGCGCTGTCCTGCGAAGTTGCGTGGTCCTAGTTGCTACTGTGATGTCCCAATTGCTGCGTAGTCCTGCTCTTCTTAAGTTTCAGTAAGTACAAGGCTAAGAAATACAATAGGGCCTGGGCGTGGCCAAAAGGATAATGAGCTATTCCTTATGCTTTTTCCTTATAGACAGGAAGCAGTGGTGGTGGAATGCGGAAACATACCCTGAGGCTGAACAGCGCCAAATCTCTGCCCTGTTGAGGGAATGTGTCCCTAACGACGGTGGCGATCCAGTGGCAGGATTCGGAACAAATGTATTTCATAAGTTATATAGCGAGTGCATGCTTACACTTTAAGTTGCGTTTTGAAATACATTTCGATCGATATTAGTACAATTTTACATTCTTGTAATTAACATTACTGCCGACACTGAAAACAATAAAGGATTTTATCTTGTTACAATGTTTTGTGTAGCGTCAATCTTTTCTTAGGCTTAGCCTGTACATAGTTTCGATGAAAGTCGACCCGTGGTCGTGACCTATGGGGGCATGATTTCGACCACATTACCAGCGGTTTTCCTTGGGGAGCATTCATTAATGGTGTTACATTACCAGACAATTTTGAAAAATTTTGGGCATTTCTTTTCAAATTGACATTTTTGGCTTATCTGACAATTTTTACAATTTTTGAGAGCTCTCACCATTTTCTGGCATATTTACATATTTTGTGATTTTTTTTTTACAGATTTTGACATTTATGACCATTTTTTGAATTTCTTTGGAATTTTATCAGTTTCGGCCATTATTGGGCATTTTTATAAATTTTGATATTTTTTATCATTTTTACAATTTTTGACAGTTTATTATTTTTAAACATTTTGACATCCTTTATCTTTTTTTTACAAATTTTGATACTATAGACCTTTATCCGAATATTAATGTAAAATACAAACATGTTAATAAATTTCGAGATATCTTCCACCTTCCATAATGCGCTTTGGTGATCGGCTGTACAAATGTTGGAAACAATGCGTAAAACCATTTTCTGTGTTCTTCTTAATTTCGGATGGCACATTTCCCTTGATGTCACACAAAAACGCGTGTCCGAAATTTCGAGGATTTTGTAATTTGGCTTTAAACCTTGTTTCGAACATTTGTACAAAATAGTATATCACAAATTCCAAAAATGCTGAAAATATCAAAATACAGTCAAAGCCGGTTAACGTGGCCACATCCGTCCTATGTGATTTGGCCACGTAAACCGGCTGGCCCTAACTTCGTTTCATTAGTACACGGATATTTTACCACATCGGAATATTCGTTGTCCATTTTTAAATGTTAATCAAGATGAAGAAAAAAGTAACTTACAATTTGGGTTACTTGTATGCAAACAGATTTGGAATAATCCATGCCCACAATATATCACAATATATCACAACATCTAAAAAAGAAACAGAATTCCAAGTTAAACGCCTTGGCGAAAGTTGCTCTTGCTGAATTTCTAAGCTAGCCAGTAAACCCAAATAAGCCAGCTGGCTGTCACGCAATGAAACTGCTGCCAGGACGCAAATGGATATTCTTATTCATAACGCGCCGTATACGGCCACGCGTTACCGTGGCTCACTGTGAAAGCTTTGACGAATTTAGAGCCTTGAAGTGTGCTAGGGACCTTCCAAAGTTGGAGCACATCTACACCTTTGAAAGGTCCTGCACTGGTGGATTAAGGACACCAAGGAGGGTTGGAAACAGTCCATGGCAAAGTTAGAAATATACACACGGAGTTAATTCTGCATTTTGCAATGAAATAACTGCTACGTTGAACGACTCGATGGTATTCAGCGTTTTGAAAGTTAGGAATGGAATACGATAATTGGAACAAAGCAGCGACATTGGATGGGTAACCTTAATTGGAATGCAACAGGGAATTTTGAACGAAATATCGTTTGTTGCATCCACCAGATGGCGCTATTTTTCTTGACAATTAAGATTGCACCCCTCACAGGTAAGTCAGGTGGGTAATGGGAATGCACCCAATAACACTCGGGGGGTGGTGTGCGCCGCTGTGCCAAAATTTGGTGTAAATCGGTACAGTAGTTTGGGAAAAGTTGTGCGACAAAGCCGAAAAATGGCTACATTTTTATATATACAGGGTGGTCGGGAAGTTTCTGTACACCACAGATTATGCAATAACTTTGGAACGGACAACGATAAGATCATTTTTTATATGCCATTTTATTCAGGATTAAATACTCTATTAATATTTTGTATGCTACCCCTGCTGCTTAGCAAGCGGCAATGCGCCAGGGAAAACTATCCACGAGTGTGGATGCCGTTTCTTGAGTTCAGTAGTCCCAGGTTTCGCAGAGTCATGAAATGAGTTCTTCTTTCGTTTCTTGGTTGTGGCTTGACAAAAACACTATCTTGCATTATGATCTCTAAATTTTCTGTTAGTTTAGGTCGGTGCAGTTGCACGGCCAATCTGTCCGCTCATGGATTTCTTGATCTTTCAAAAGTTGGATAGTGACCCGGGCAGTATGACAGGTCACCCTATCCTGCTGCAGAGTGGCATTCTGTGCTCTGGGAAACATTCTTCGGTTTTTCATTGCATAAAATGACAGATAAAACTCTCAGAAAAGTTTAATTTTTAGTGAAGTTACGTACTCCAGCAATATTGTTTCGCATAGTGATTTTTATTGAATTGTTTGTTGAGGGAGTGAGCTTTCTAGGTCGGCCAGATCTTTTGGCATCATTGAGATCACTGTCACCTTTATTTATTCACTCTAAGACTATGGTTCCTGAAATTTTCAGCTTTTTGATGATTTGAACGTTTAAAATTCGTTCTCCATACGAAGCCTGAATTTTGAAGTGGATATGATGGCGTTTGAATGAAATCCTCTTAAATTAATGATAATAAGCAGTAGTTACATTTCCAGGAGTCTCTAAATCAAATTTAAGCAGTTAATTGTGCGTGCAAAAAGTTTCTGTACAGTGTACAGAATTTTTTGTTGACGTTAAACCGTGCACAGATGCCAAAATAATGATGCTATCCAAAAAATAAGAATACAGTTGTGTTCGTCATGATTTTTATGGAGGCGTTGCAATTTGTCCCAAGCACCACCATAAAATTATGTCAGTAATAACCCTGCTACGTGCAAAACGATGTAATTTTGCAAACAAACGTCCGATTGGGTCAAACGAGCCATCATATTTGTCTTTGAGCCTCCCTACAACAAGTAATATCTGTATGCCATGCCCTGCGTGAGCCAGTGAGATTTTATTTCTGGTCAAACTTGTGTATTTTTATACTGGGGTGTACAGAAACTTTCCGACCACCCTGTATATAAATAAATTTGCTATATAACATTAGTCCAGAATGCAATGGGGCATAAACTTTGCTCACTTACACT
>WWPM01019757.1:0-18321 GCA_023279145.1 Glomeris maerens | reverse complement strand
GGGGTTACAAATCAATGTCAGTTCACCTTTAAAATTGAAGTAAAAATAAACTGTTTATGAATTTGATTAGAGTTAAATTAAAATTGCTTTCGAAATAAAATACAAACTAACTTTCATAGTTCACAAATAATAAAAAATTTAATGCGTGAAAAATAGAAATTATTCTAGAATAAAGGTTTTCCAATTTACATTAAAAAAATACAACTCATACACATTATGAGAATGTTTTTAATAACATTTGTTCTAATGTGAATTAAGATTGCTTTTTTGCTTCGTATATTACAAATATTTAACTAACAATGCAAATCAAAGTTTACAATTGTTTATAAAAATATAATTCACTTGAATGTTCACAATGTAAAACTATTTAATAATTAAGAGCGTATCTCCGCGATGTAATTTAATTTGTTCTGTTTTTTTTTGAGGCTGATGACCTCTGGAAAAAGTAAAAAGAATTTGAAATATATATACTGTTCCGCAGTTAGATTAGTGCTAAGCCCTAACAGTGACCATTGTCCATCCATCAAGTTGGGGGGAGGGGGAGGGGCTGTCCACTGCTGTTGCTTTTATTTTTAGCTGTTGTTTTGCAACCAAACCGGATCTTTATATTCTCCTCCATTCTTATAAACTTCATGGTCTGTATAGTTTGGCTTATTTTCTTGACATGTTTTTTTGCTAATTTTTCGAGACACAATTATTGTAGTTCAGTATTAATTAATTGTTTTGTATATAGAGCTGATGTAGTTATGCTATATATAGGAATATGTGGAATTTGAACTTCAGACTCGGCGTTTTGTGGTGTGCAAATGCTTTGAAATCTCTGTATTCAACAAATGCCCAGTTTCATGCGATACCGGGGCCTAAAGTACTGCCAATCATCGGCACAGTGTGGACCTATTTTCCTCTAATAGGTGCATATGCATTGTAATGAAATATTTTATAACGGTTGTTTTAAAGTTCACATTTGCAGATGTGCAACGCTGTATAGGCTTATTTTATTTT
Organism: Glomeris maerens; assembly: GCA_023279145.1. Lineage (NCBI taxonomy): Eukaryota > Metazoa > Arthropoda > Diplopoda > Glomerida > Glomeridae > Glomeris > Glomeris maerens. The sequence continues at coordinate 17,319 of WWPM01019757.1, read as the reverse complement.
CTTCAAGGTGAACTGGTAGTTTATAGAGTTGTTGTGTGGGGAATTTTAAGTACTATAACTGTAATTAATGCGAAAGAGAAGTTTAGTTTTCTGCTTTATACACAGTTCATGCATAGGATCATGTTAAGTAACTGAAATTAATTTGAAGCATTTTCTATAAGAAACTTATGTATTTGATCCAAAAATTTGTGAACTTTAGAAATATAGTTCAATTGGGAATTCATGTGAGATATTATTGTTAATTTTGTTACATTTTATGTATCACTTTAATTGATAGATCGAGTTATTTATTTATATAGTTATTGAATTCATTAAATAAGTATTGACTCGTTTTACTTGATATCATATAAAAGTTGTTCTAAAGAGAAACTTAATTTATCAATAAATATGGTGGTAATATAACTTTCCAATGTTTGTACTACTAAGTTAAATAGAATTTGCTGTTCAAAGGGAAAGTTACAATATTTAGTTGATATGCTTAGAAAAACGAATTGTCTTGGTTATATTTGTTCCTGTGTAAATTAATTGACTGAAATAAGGAATCTCTAGGAGGCGATGATCCTGTAAAACCTCACCTGAAATACCTGAGAAATTACCAGAAATATGGGAAAATCGTTTTGGAGAAATTGGGTGGTAAGAATATTGTCTCCGTCTACGACCCGAAAGACATAGAGACCGTGTTTGCAAACGAGGGAATGTGAGTGTTTCTACGTATCTTTGGAAACCATCATTTTGAATGTATATACTGTATATAGTTTTATTATACAAATTTAATTATATCTATGCACGCAGATGGCCAACGAGGATAAGTCACGAGGTTTTGCTGCAATGTCGCAAAGATAATCCCGAATTATACGTTAATGGCGGTCTTGTGCCAACGTAAGCCCAACATCTTAAGAAAGAGCAAGATGTGTAATACAGTAATACTTGTCTTGTAGGTTTTCCTGAAAAATAGCCCCATTTCATCCGTGGTCCTCGTACATGACACGAAAATTAAGATTTCATGATTAAAAATTTGAAATAATCAGCTTTAGTAATCGCAAACCCTTTTGTAAGACGTGTTCATTGCAATATGCAATAAATATTTGCTGGGAATTCTGAATTTGAACCGGTTGGAGAGGGTTTGGGCCATTCTGTCACACACAGCAACTTGGACCTTATGGTTCAAGCAAATGACAATCTGGTCCTGCTAATTGGGGCTTTAATGTATGCTTAATGGCTCAGAAAAAGGTGGTTGCAGATGTTATGTGGCCTAGTCTCAAACAAATGTTGGGTCCCTATTGGACAAGTTTTACTGTATTTTCCTCCTGGGACAAATGAGCAGGGAAAGATGTATAAAGTTAGGAATTTTGCAGGAATGGGCCAATGTGGGGCCGAATTCGTAAGGCTTTCCAAAAAGATATCAATAGACCGGCATCCATTGAACTGTATCTTCCCGTATTGGATGAAACGTCTAGAAAGTTTGTCGATTTCTTAGAGAAAACACTGTCATCTCAAGGAATTACTCAAGATCTGTTGGCAAAGATGCATCAATGGGCACTGGAAAGTACATAGCAAACATTTTCTAAAAGCAACAACTCTTAACAATTTCTTTTTTTGCTTGTTAACAGAATATTAACCATTTAATTTACTAGGTTTATAGCTGTCTATGTGCAGAGTTCATATCAAACTATTGGCCAAACCTCAAAATTAATTTTACACTACAATATTTTTACTCTGGACTTTATTATAATAGCTTCATCTATGACTAATTCACTGTATTTTTCCTAATAATAATGACTTCGGTTATCATGAAGACTTCGTTTATTTTATATTTATTATGATTTGGAGGATTGTGATGCAATTTAATCATATAATGAACTCGGATATATTTTGCTTTGTTGGTAATTTGGCAAGAGGCCTGATGTTATAACTTGTGATTACCATTTACCTTTGTTGATTGTTGGAGATAAATGTCTTTAGCTTTCTTAAATTGCATTTACACGTAAGAAACCCCAATTACACCAATTCTAACAATGCAATTATAGTAAGGCTTCATGACGCGTCACCAGTCGGCATTTTCTAATTAACTTTCAATAGAATAACCTAACAGATTTTGGTTGGGTGAGAATCAATTCCATGAAATTAAATTGAGCATAATTTGTATTCACTTTGAATATTTCTATATCAGATTAATCGTGTAATTTTAAAGTTTTTAAGTCGTAGTATAGGGCTGCGTACTTTAGTAATAGAAAGTCTGTTACTAGTTAATTAATTCAGTGGTGTATGTCAGAATAGGTAATTTTAAGTGCTGCCTTAGAAGTTATATTACACTTTAATAATTTATATGTATAGCAAGATGTATAGGGAAACTGTTTTTATATTTAGAGACGTACAATACGCGCGTTGACGTATGCGTTCGCTTTATTGCGATTCACTGAATTATTAAGGCTGGGTTCATTTCTATGTTGACACGATCGCTAATATTTTTATGATCTATGAATTAATAAGTAGGGAAATATGTAAGGTTGCAGAATCTTATTTTGCTGCAAAGATTCGCTTTCTTCGCTTTGTCAGCTTTCGGTTCTTTCTAGCTCTTCCCTCTTTGGCTGCATCATGTAATATTGATGTTTGAGTGTTCAAAGAAATTCCATGACCGGGTATATAAAAGCTACTTGAAATTGTGTGTAACTTGGAGTACTTTGTTGTTTGCTAGATGTCGGCGTTACGGTACTAGACACTAGACTTAACGCGTTCGGATCAAACGCGAGAGATGAAAGTCTCAGTTTGACGATTATTAACGTTGCCAAGGAACTTTTAATGCATCTGAGTGAAGTGGAACTTGGTTTGCCTGTATGGAAGTTGGTGAAAACAGGAACTTATCGAAAAATCCTGGAGAAAGATCTGTTTTTTTACAGGTTCCCCAACTATATACTTTGCTTCGCGTAGCTTCTGATGAAAGGAATTACTAATAGGGTTGCTTTTTTTTGAACCAATATATAGACTAGCAGAAAATTACGTTTCTAAAAAACTGGAAAATATGCAGCAAATGTCTAGTGAAGGGACAATACTGGAAAAGTACTTAGCAATCCCAGGAATCGATAAAAGGGATGTCATAGTAACCGTATCGGATCTTGTGTTTACGGGTTTACTTACAGTAAGGTTTATTTCTTTCTAGTTGAGGTTGTTATATTTTATACATATATCCAATGTAACAACTGTCATGTCTATATATACACACAGACAGCCATATCCATGTCATTCGTTTTATATCATCTTTCCCGGAATTTAGACAAGCAGGATAAGCTTTTCCGAGAGATTCAGAAGCAAATGAAAAATAGAGACGAGTCGCTTACAATCAACATGTTAAATAGACTTCCTTACTTGAAGGCTTGTGTGAAGGAAAGTTTAAGGTTTGGTATAATATTTGATATATTGCAATACCACTAATTGTAAAAAATATTTTCCACTGTAATGGCAACTAATATTTATCCCAGAAATCGTGATTTGTAATCACATAACTTGCTTTCTTATGAATTTAGCTACGAGAACATTTTGTTTAACGATAAAACAAGGTTGAAGAAGTAAATGAATTTAAGAAAGTTAACCCCATTTGATCGCATATAATGCAAAAGTCCTTTTTTCATGTTATTATCATCATTATTATTAGAATGTTAGCAGTTATAGTGGGGTATAGGGCATTTCTTTTACATCCAACTTGTAAGTGCACGTGGTTGACAGTTTTCTTGGATGAAATTCTTCCAAAATGATACAGTGTGTAATTTTAAAAACAATGAAGTTTATATGTTGTAAATTTATTGGTTTATTGTTTAAAATTGTGGTTATTTGGTTTAAAGTTTGGTTAATTGTTTCAAAGTTTCAGTTATTTTGTTTTTCTAAAGTTGTAGTTGCCATGTCAGTATTAATGCAAAATTTAAGTGAATTAATTGATTGGTTAAAGTTTATTTATTTGCTATGTAGCTTAGTTATTTGTTTTGAAGTTTAGTTATTTATTTTAAAGGTTATAGTTATTGATTTCAAAATTTTTGATTATTTTATTTTTCTTTTGAAGTTTTAGTTACCATGTTTCAGTATTAGTTACCACTATTAGTTCCAACTTTAGAGGGAATTAATCGATTGCAATGTTTTGACATCTCATCAGACTAAATCCAGTGTCTTTGGGAACCGGTCGCGTTTTAACCTGCGACGTAGAACTGTCTGGTCACGTGGTTCCAGCAAATGTAATTTCGCTATATTATACTAAAATCCCTATGTATACATTTGAAAGTTGTTTTCTCTCAATTGAAGACTATCATTATCACCCAAAACCAAGTAGCGAGCATCTTGCCCGAGTTCGTTGATGCTCCTTTGCGATACGAGCCTGAACGTTGGTTAAGGGATTCAAGCAGATCGAAAAAGTTACACCCTTATCTGGTTTTGCCTTTTGGATCTGGACCCAGATCCTGCATTGGTCGTCGATTCGCAGAGTTGGAAATGCATACGTTTTTGGCCAGGGTAATTTGCAATTTGCCTTATCGCGTACACGTACATGCTTTATGCCAAAACTTCATCAGCATATTTCGAGCTAATACTTAGGTAGATTACTTTAATGACCATCATGGGTCTGTTTCCACAGATACCCTAATCTGGTGCCTTTTGTGTATTCATGGCTTTTAATATACATTTACAAACCAGTGATGTATATATTCTATTCATATGAATCCAAAAGCTGTATAACATTTGGGGGTTTCTCTCTACACGAAACTGGAATATTATCTAGACTAGAAACTCAAATCATAATGGCTCGTTTGGATCCATGATGGGTAGGGTAGGTAGGTACATTATCAGAATCTTTGTAAATATTCATTACGGGTGTTTAAAACGTTTACGACACATTTCTTTATGCATATTTTAAGATGTCAAAAGTTGGGATAATCATGCAACTATGAGAAAATTCAATATGAAAATGCTTTGGTTCTGTATAATAAGACCCATCATGGCAAATCCGAAGGTTAGATGTGTATTTTGGAGATTTGAACTTGTGAAAATGTATTTGTACAGTTTTCAGATTTCCTGTTTGCGTGTAATTCTCTTCGTGCATTCGAGTCTGATACTCAACTTTAATCAGGTGCATTCTCATATGAGGATATTAATTATATTTTTCAGAAGAAAGTGTTGAACTGTTACTGATTTATGTAATAGTACTAAACAGCAAATAGAAGCTTTGAAAAAAAGGTTTTTGAAAGTTTGCGCGTAAAACGTTTTTGAACTGCTGCTATTATTAATCGAATTTTTCATTTGGTTGATATTTAAAGAAAAACTGGGCATGAACAATGAACAATATTACAATTCATGTATTATTTGCCCATTGATAAAAATGCAACGAGAAGTGAAATCTTGACGCGCGAGAGATATGTGCGGGGAAGATTTGACATGAAGCATTAAGGAAACTGGACGTATTTAATAACTGCGTGCTACATATGAGCTTGACATTTATTTGTGGACGGTCGTCTTTTGTGTTCTTGTTTCTTTTTTCTTGGCGTTTTGATGAAAGATCATTCGAAAGTTTCGGCTTGTTTGGAGGGGATCGAAAGAAGTTGGCGTCTACAATCATTTGATCAACATTCCCGACGCTCCGATGGACATCAGCATGATTGAAAGGGAAGAGTGATCTGGAAATTGGTTTGCGACATTTGTCAAAAGAACGAATTAAATCCTCATTCTTGTTTACAATGGCTCCAACCGTTTAATGAGGAAACTGTTTCGTGTAGTGCCGGCCAATATGCACTTGTAACGTTTGTTTGTTGATCCCAAACAACCACACTGGACCTCCATTATTATATCTGTATTGATTCCAGGCAGGCAGCTAGTAAAACTTAAATGATCTTTGACAAAATAAGTTTTTTGTCGTTTTCCAACACGCGTGTTTGTATGTGATATTGCTTTTTTAAGTTCAATTTCAAAATTCGGAACAATATACCATTTACTGTTATATTTGCTTACTGGTTTTATTAGTATAGATTTTGTATTGCAGTTTTTATTTTATGGTATAGTTTTAATGAATGAAACACGATACAAGATCAGATATAGGATAGGGGAATACTTTATTTTAGTGTTACTAGCTTTTTGGATTTGATTAAATATATTAATTATTTTAAATACAACTGTTGCATATGGAATTCTTGGGAAACCTAGAAGGCTGCCAGATTTATTTCTTGCTTTTGATATTATAGTACATTAGTAATTGAAAGATATGCTTTAACTTTTGAATTACAAATATTTGAAACATCACATGTAGGTATGTGGATATATTGCAAGTATATAACATTTGCTGGGGTTGAAATTGTGACATTTTCAATTTCAGTATGTATTGTTATACAGAAATCGTCTTTGTTGCGTAGTATAATGAACCCCTTTATTTTCTCGTTTAGTCTGCTGTCACCCATAGCTTAAATTCCCAGTTTTTGAAGTTGATTTATTCAAGGGTCCTATGTCAGTACCAGACTGTTTTCATCTGGGCTGTTGAATATGCTTTGGTCACATTTTCGCTGGGGTTATGCAGCCAGGCTTATACATGCACCTAGTTTTTATCTTCGTTTGGAGGACATTTTCAGATGGATTGCGGTTTTCTGAGATTTCAACTGACAAACATCATTCATCATTTCCAATTCGCTCGTGTTTACACACAAACACACACGCACGCATATATTTACACTATATATGGGAGACCATTTGTTTATAAGTGACACATGAAATTCCTTGGAAGGAGATCTATAAGGAGGAGCTTGACTTTTGTCACAGTGACAGACTGGAGTAGCCAATATGTGGTGTTTGCAAAAGCCTGACCAGGTCCCTACTATATATATATATATAGAAAAGTGCAATAGCTTGAATGTGGAAGACATATGCAAAAGTGTTGCAAGCTGCTGCCAAAGGTTTTCCATTACAAGCCTCATTGTACTTCCAAATGTGCATGTCGTCACATCACATGTGACCTCCTGGGAGCCACCAAATTCCCAGCTCCAAATGTCAAGTGTTCATCCGAAATGTCTCGAAGGAGGCTTCCTATAAAATGGCCTTTGCGCAAAATGAATGCCAAATTTCCCTTCCTATTTATATATACCTATTACTGGTACATTTCAAATTGGGTTTTTAATTTGCACCAATTTATATCAACTTCAACGTTGAATTGTCTTTTAGTTGGTATGTCCCAAGTAAAAATCTGCAGAATTTTAACCCCCTATTTCTGAACTTTTTCCACAGAAAGTCTGCAGATTTTTATGTTAAGAATTTCGGATTATGTACAGAAAATCCACGGAAATTCATAACATTAAAATATGCAGGAAATTTGTAGTAAAAAACAAGCGTATTGAGATTTAGATGCATGGAACCTTTATTTTAAAATCATGTATGCAAACTTTTACAGTACTTACTGGCAACATAGTTATTTATCAGTTAGACCATTACGTAAATATGCTGAAATTATGTCTTTGAAAATTAAGAGAATTAAGACAACTTTTAAACGATTTCTGTAGAATTTCTGCAATGACTGAAAATAATCTGTAGAAGATCTACAAATATTTGTACTAAATCGGAAATTCTGCAAACTACGAATATATTTTCTGCAGAAAATCTGCAGTCATAGTTGCATCTGAAAATATGCTGCAGGTTATAGATATTTCTGTAGATTTTCTGCAGAAATCATTGTTTTCTGTAGAAAATCTGCAGCATAAGTTTTCCTGGGGTTTAATTATAAATGAATCTAAGGAACACTTAAATGCCCATTGCTCGCATTTATTGTGTAAAATCATCATGCAACTGAGCAAATGAATTTGTGGAGAATTATAATGATATGCTATAGTGACGTCATGGGGAGCAAAAATGCACATTGAATTTCAAATGGATATCATAGTTGCAATTTGCGAAATTATAAAATAAGTAGTATAGATAGGTATATGCATGCTCAAGAATGTAACATTTACTGCGTCATATCCACCACCAGAGGCATTCCTCGTTTTTAGACCTCATATTGCCTCCTTTCGGTCTTGATAGTGCTGGATTTGTGGAGTTATAACATGCCCATGCAGACACTATATCTTTTATTGTGCACTATGTCATGCGTTTGGCATTTGGCTACAAGCTTTTATAGCTTTTGCACACTGTCACAATTGTTGTATATATAGTCTGCTTATAAAGCGGACCAAAAGTCAAGTTTTGCTCGTTCCTATTATACGAAATCCGTTGTTAAAAACGTAATAAAGAGTATTTTGGTGAGGAATGCGGCGCATAAATACCCGTTTATAAAGTATAAAACTGTTTGCTTCAATAATGTAGTCGGTGAAATGTGGCAATATTGTGCAAATTGCATTTATGGCGCAAATAATGTCTTCATATCACAGGCAGGCTAAAGGTGAAATGACACCCCCCTGAAACTGACATCATTTCAAAATTGTATTATTGATATAAGTTTCAACGTTTAATGTTCATTCACTGCATGTTTGTAGTCACATATACAGGGTGTTTCTAAACTACAGGGACAAACTGACAGCTAGGGCATAATCCCTGCATGAAAACAAGACATAAAGTTCCTATAAACGCTTAGGTTTCCAAGTAGGACCTGTATAAAATGTGACATCCATATATAATTCATGCTCCCCACATCTTTCCATTAATCATTTATTAAGGACTCGTATGCGTCAGTTTGTCCCTGTAGTTTAGAAACACCCTGTAGAGAGTACAAATGACCAACTGTCTGCTGAACTTCTGCTATTTCATAAGAGAAACCATTTTTTGAATGCTCAAATTTTGACACTTTGACACATTTTGCAATGAGGTAATAAGTTTCAACGTGTCTTACAAAATGGCAATGAATTCTTTAAAATATTATGAATAAAATCAGTCTAGTTTGCATTTTGCTTTTATTAAATAGTTAATTTTTGTGGAATAAAACCGGCGGCAAATTTTAATGTTATTTTGAAACTTTTATATACATATAGCTAAACTATAGCAAATATTATTTGGATAAAATACCAATATGTTTTCTATTTTTAAACATGGATATGACATGGCACACATTTCATGTCGGTTTTCCCCCGTTTCTACCTATACACTGTTCATTTTTCTTATCTTTTTTATGGGGGGGGGGAAGAAAAGTATTGCAACTTTTTTTTAGGAATCGTCAGACACTTATATAAGCAAAAAGAAGTTGCTCCTATTGATTTCTTACATTGTCCTGCATTTTTATTGCACATTGTCTCAAGTGAATGGCCAAGTGACATGTGCCATACCAGTTTCGCATCTGCTAGTATTTATTCTCCAATTCCCTTCAATATATTCGCTTACGTAGTATATATATATATAGATATTTTCTGGGATTTATTGGGGCCAATGTCACAAGCCAAAAACTGGAAACAGCAGAATATTTTTCTCCCAAGTCATACATGTGAATGCTAGAAATATATTTGGCAGAATTTAATCGCATTTCAATAACCGGATGCTGGTCGTAAATTTTATAGTAAATCTGTCTCTGTCTGTCTGTCTGTCTGTCTACAGTGCGCATGCAAGAAGAAGTTGAAGATTTTTGATTCTGAGCGAATGCAGCCCATTGGTCAGACGTGATGCATGTATTGGACGTTTGGGGAAATGTGGCACACACAACGTCAAACAAGATATATACGCCCCTATCAACAATATTGTAGCAGATATTGTGTGCAAGGATATAAGCCAAGAAAGATTCCTGAGGACAAAGGCAATCAATAATAATAGTCACGCACCTCCCGAAGACTTTCTTATAGAGATGGTATAAAGCTGTTCTCACTCTTTCAATATCTGTCTGCTATACCTATGTATGTACCACGGCAGCAGAAAAGTCAAGCAATCTTCCAAGAGAGAACAGGACAACTGAAAGTGCTAACAGAAGACAAGGTAAATGATTTCATTTAATTCTTATATTTAAAAGAATAATCATAGTGTGCTGTGAAATCTACATTATAATATGTCAGTACAAAATTGAATGATTATTACTGTAATGTGCATGTACAAGTAAATAGCCTAAGATCAGAGGTTGCATTTACTTGTCCATGCTCACCAGTTTTTGAGATACGAGGGAGAGTCAAAAAGTAAGTTACACTTGGTAATAACTCGGGAAGTGATTGGTAAGAAACGTCTCAAGGTGTGCTAAGATTAGATACCAGGGAAGGGTATGTATACAATGTATTTAGTTGGTAATTTCGATGAGACGACTTGTATTCATATAATTTAGTTTATTTATTGCATTGTAATTGTTGGTAATTATTCCAATCCCCCAATTTAAGTAGGGGGCGAGAATAAAGTATATCTATGTTGCATTTCTGGGTCCTGTAACTATTCCCATGCCTATATTATTGCGAGAAATGATCTTGGTGTAGCTATTTTTGGTTGGAAGTATAAGGAGAAGGAAGTGAGCTATAGTTTTGACATTTGAATTGACATGGAAGGGAGTAAAACAAACATATAGAAATAACAATAATCCATGAAGAATTGTATAGGCTTTTTGGACTATAGCTGTTGCAGGGCTGGGTGTGTCTAAGTAGTTTGCAACTTGGGGCTTGCAATGTAAAGATGGCTGGACGGAAATGAGGACTCTTAATCGGCGTATTTGTGTGTCTGGGGCTTGAGTTTGGCTACTGAATGTTTGCGCAATCCGGATTAGTTGTTTATTGACAACTGCTGGGGCATGCAGCTTTAGCCCATAGCTATGTAGCTGCTCGCTGCTCACACTCACACTCACATCATGGTGACTGCTGCTTAATTATCAGCGAGTTGCAGAGACCGAAAGGACCTATATAGCCACAAAACCTATCTAAACAAAGTACGTGCCCGGAATACAACTGCAAGTAGCTAGGCCTTAAGTCCACAAGTTTGCCAATTTGTCGTCTTGTAAGCATGCATGGACCCTAGCAAAAAGACAGCACCTACTTGTTAATAATTTCTCAATTGTATACACAAAAAGTTAATTTCCATGTATTCACACACCCTTTATTGACCATCATGGGCCTAGCTGTAAGTCCAAATATTATATTATGCAATCATATGGAGCTCATGTACATTATATTGCCTTAATCTAGCACTTTTCTATTTATTATATACAAATTTATAATCTGTTCACCCAAACACTGCATAAAATTTAGAGGTTTCTTCATATGATGTGGGGAGCATGAATTATAGATGTCACATTTTATGTAGGTCCTACTTGGGGACATGGGTTTATAGGAACTTTATGTCTTGTTTTCATTCAGGGAATATACCCTGTCAGTTTGTCCCCTGGATTGTGAAACACCCTGTATTAAATTACTATGCGAATAATGTTAAAAGCCCAAAAATAATGCATCCCAATTGAACATTCTGACCTAATTAAGTGGATGTCTTAATTGAAACACGCAAGTGCGTCTTGGAACTAAAAAGACAATTTGAAGAAATTTGTAACAAGTAAAATACAACTTATTTTACTCTGCAGTATATCTTGGGGATTGGGCTTTCAAATTAATCTGTAAATTGTTAAATACTTTCATATATTTATTGTGTTGTTTGGGTCCAATGCACGTAATGCTATTAAATGTAATAAAATGTAATAGTTTCTGTTTACATACATACACATATAGGTAGTGTTTTATTGATTATTTGATTATACAGGGAATGAATCTAAGTAACTATAGCTAGCACATTGTGTTATTGTGAAATATTGTTGAGAAGGACAAATTCGGCAAATGCGTTCAAATATTTAGCTAGTAGTCAGCAGAAAGGAAATATATGTCCCTTTTTTGATTGGGTTTTTAATATTTCAGGGTTTTACATTGTCTGCGCTTATATAGAGCTTTCTGCTTTGGCTTTTTTATTTCGATCTTCTTTAAGTAAAAAGGGGATTTGAGGAAAGACGAGAAACGAGACGAGCATGCACTTTAGCTCACTGCTTTTTCCATTTCTTTTATCCTCTTGGACCCCTTTTGTATTTTTCGTTTGGTAAATTTATACGGATCAAGCATCTTGCTGTTTATATTAAAAGGTAGACAGTATGTATAGGAAAAACCAGAAGGTGATAATGATGATGATGTAGGCTGTATATCTAATTTTAGGAAATATGGTTCTTGCTCCGAATTACTTGTAATCCTATATACAGAGTGAGTGAATGACTGAGTGGAGGTATTTAAATGCAAAATGCGAAGGGATTTACTTTGGCTTTTTCTAAATGTATAAATCATGCTTGGGGGGAAGGAAGTTTCTTAATGCAATAAAGCAGCATATATTTAGAGATGAGACAGAATTTTGGGGTTTTGTTTTGTTTGTTTTTTTTACGTCTGTGGCAAGAAGTATATTTTAATCTATGTAATTTATTCCGTGTTTTAGTGTGTGGAATTAAGTATATGGGTTTTTGGTTTAATATTCATGAAGTAGCTAGGCCCCTATACATGCAAGTAGATAGGGCCTATACCGCATGAAATTTAAATTTAAAGCCCTGCACAGTCTGAATTTTTGAGCCTCGTTTATATTCAGGGCACATATTCAAATATTTGCGAATTTCAGACTGATGCGTTTAAATAAAAGAAAACCTAGGAGAATGTTCAGAAGACACCAGTGTCATTTATATACAGACCGTATATATTGCTAAGTACTTGTCAACATGACTGAATTCAGTTTGCATGCTTCATTTAGTTTCGTGATGATCATTTGCAAAATATGAAGTGAAGCCGATTGTAGAGGTTTAAGAAAGGGAAAAAAAGGACTATGGATTTATACAAATACACTAAATCTTATTTCTTTAAGATGTACAGTGGGAAAATTGGGACCGGATAAATATATAGGAACAGAGCTGGGAAATTGTCTTAAATGACCCTTCTGTACTTGAATTTACTTAGTATACATATAGGATAGCTGACAAGGTTTTGTAACATACCCTGCAAATGACACTGCAGAACAATCACCACAAAATAAGGCAACTACTTTTTGAATTTTTTTTAATAAAATTATTTTACGAGATATTTGGAGACAAATCGGAGAAAAGAGTGAAACGTTTGCACAGGCGCAATTAAGTTGATGACGTCACTCAATGACGTTGACTCCAAGTATGGAAAGCCTACTTGTTCAAACCAGTTTCTGGTTGTAATAACCACCTGGGGCATTTCCACAGCACAGGTGCACGATCCGCCATTTTCCCTTGCTATTGCTCGGGCCTTTTACCGCTACGGATGGCACCCATACATGTAGGAATTTGACAGTCAGCAGGTGTATCTCCCTATCTACACCTGCTAACTGTCACTCCGCTGTAGCAGATTCAACCGCTCGCAGTTTGAAAATGGCTACGCAGAAAAATCTGAAAATTTGCAGGGAGGTTCCACATTATGTGCAATATATTTCCTTCAAATTTCATAAATATTAAAGATGTCGAAAATTGCCATGTCAGGTCACCTTTAAGTTACAACTTATTGCAAATCCAAGTTTTTGTTCTATTTGTTATCGCATAATTGTAGTGTGTTCTTCAAATAAAGTGTTGCGGCTATATGAAAATTAAGTAAAAAGCTTACACTATTTAGGAAAAACAGAAATGACTCAAATTAAACAGTCTTTAAAGGTGAATTAATTGACAAGGACTTTTACGAGTACCCTGAAAATTACTCTGAAGAACAATCGAGAAGTGGGGATAAGTTGATAAATAAATGACCTTTGACGCTTATTTCAATGCCCATATATGCGATTTTGGAAATATTTGGGGCTCTTTTGGGCGCTGTTTGAATAATGTGCGAGTGAACATGTGGTGATTGGTTGTTGTGTATTATATGGATAGAAGTGGTTGATGTTTGCTGTCGGGATTTGTTTTTAATAATTGACAGGTTTTCCCCAGGAGAATGTGGTCGGTTCGTTCAGATCTCACCAGAAACTCATATACAGTCCACATACACACAATGCAATATTGATGAAGCTGTGTCTCTATTATATAGAGATTCACCAATATACAGTACAGGCTTTGTTTCTGGTGAAATATCGATTGTCATGGATAGGAGTTACATAAATTGTCTTGAAATTTACTCTTAATAATCTCGTTGAGTTCTTCATGCAGTATCCGTTTCTGTTTCTTACTGTTATTTTTACACCCACTTCTTACCGATTTTTCTGACTCGATCGTCTGCGAATTGAAAGACCATTTTGACAGGGTGTCAATTTATTTTTATCCCTCTGACACCAGATGATTTTTCAGGTTTCTTGCGAATTGCGCGAATTGGTTTCGTAATGAAAAAAATGACAAATGCAATTCCTATGTAACGACATCTGCACAGGTTCCTCCCTTCTTTCTTTCTTTTTACTTGTCTTTACTCTTTCTCAATCTTATTTGATGAGTTTAAGCGATTCACTCGTCCACGAGAAAAATTGACAGATGGAAGAAAGCTGTATAATGCAAATTTCGCATTTCGTTGCCTCAAACTTATAAAATCTAAGTATTTTATTATTTCATTACAAATATACAAACATTTTCCAACGCAGCTGGAAAATAAATTAATACTAACTATGTATTGAGCATTTTTATTGAAATTTAAGTGCAAGTTTGTGTTTTACAATGGGAATTTACAAATAGGCAAAGTGTGCATGAAACAGGCTGTTACAATTTGCCAATTTGTGTTTAATTTGCATAATGTTATAGACATTTTGCTGATAATTTTTGAGATGTCATTAATTTAATTCAAATTTCCTCCTTTTTAATGCAATTCCAAAAATTCATAACTTTAAATTCCTATAATTAAATGAAGTAAATAAATACATAAATGTGATTTTGAGCTTCGAGATTAACAATGGTTAGAAATTATTACCGCTTCATTCTGTTCTTATTTGTAAGATTATTTTATTTTGGCTATACACAATCATATTTTGTTTCTCATTAGTGCTGCAGATTTAATGTTTTGCATTATTTCACTTGCAGAGATTATAAGGAATTCTCGATAATAAAATTGCATAATACTGAATTGAAATGTAATAGCAATCGAGTAGATTAAAAATATATATACCAAGTTGATGTTTTAAAAGGTTTCCGTTACAGACCGCTCTGTGATTAAATGAGGAAAGTGTTTAAATAATTGGAGAGGCAATTTTATGTCTAGTGTGTGATGCCTAGCTGATGTCCAGTGGGTTTAATGTAATCTCGATCCCACCACTGGTTCCGCAGAAATGTCCTTTCAAAATCGATGGGAGGATTTCTCTGTATTTTTTTTTGTTAAGAGTTAAGTTTTCCATCTGTTTGTGTCGATATGGCGCGCCGTGAAGCCGACCCTCGGAAACCGACCCTTCCTTTCAATTTTCTCCCTATTTTCACATCAAAATCTTGTTTACTTCTTGTGTATTATTCACCAGCTAAGTCCCATTTTATATCGAAGTCTTAATAATGTTTTGAAGCAAGCGACTAGCTGATATTTTAATTAATACGGCAAATGTTTCACATTGTACTTAATTTGATTGAAAAAAAATCCAATTAATTTACAGCATTATGACTGAAAATACTGCACCAAATTAAAAATAAACTACTTTATATGAAATTGAAGTAACTATTATATTTCCTTTCATTCATTTATTTTTTTGGACAAATACACATGATGCATGTTATACTTCCATCAAATATTTACACAATTATCAAAAATACTGGAAAACAATATATGGAGATTTACTGCGTTATTCATTTTTTCGATGTGGAAATTATTGTTATATACTTATTGAATCTTTGCTTTTGTTTTAGCTGACAGAATTGTATCGGTGTATTTTAAATTACTACCTGAAACTAATTTTTATATAATTACAAAAATTCATTTTTGTTTAAATTTAATTGTTGCGTACTTAATCTTTCCAATTAAACTTACTTAGTTTGTCATAGATATATAATTTTATTTGCTTGTTAGTTATGGTGCTATGAAAAACAAAGCAATGAAATTTGATGACAATTATTAAGGAAATATATTCAATATTTTGGCGAAATATTTTTTTTCGAGTGGAAGAAAATGTTTCATTCGTGTTATTAGTTTAAGTGCGTGATAAAACATGTTAATTGATGTGTGCACGGTACTGCTTCATTTCAAAGAAATTGGACGAGAAATTTGCAGCAGAATATCACCTTCAGCAAATGTAATTGCATGTGCAAAAGCCCCAACATGTATTTGCCTTTTTTCATTGTATTTCTTCTTTTCTTTTTTCTCGTATGTGTTTCTTTTCTGCTCTCAACACATTGCACTCGGAATATTAATGCAGTGAGCTGACAAAGACTTGCTTAATTATTGAGGAAAAACGAGTGGAAACTAGGCTTTTCTTGAAATGAAATTTGCTAAATTTCATCGGCTTTTTGTTGCTAATAATCATGTGAGTGCTTTAAATGCCATCATCGATTAGTGTTACATGTTCCTAGATGCTTTTGCAAAATCCTGCCTGGTTCGTGTCACTTTTTTTTTGTTCTTTGCTACTATATTTCCTGTGAAAAATTCAGGTTTTCCTTCTTCCAATGTCTATTGCAAGTTTTTCCTACTTTTTATTGCGGCTTATTTTCGTATCACTGAGTTTTGCGCATATTTTTCTTTTTTGCTTTATACTCTTTTCTCAAATTAGGTCTTGCCTTTAGGTTGCAATTTTTCCTCCAATAACTTTCACCAGGAATTTGTGCTATATATTCTGCTCCAGTTATCTTGCTTTCAGGTTTGACCGAAAATTGTAATTGAAATTCAAATTGTTTTGCACTTCCTTTAATTTCAGTCTCAGTTTTTGAAATACTTTCTGCTATGCAATCAGTGAAATACAAAAAAATATGAAATAAACAACAACACAGTATTTGTAGAGGCTTCTTTACTAAAATGATGGAATTAATTTGGGTGAAAAATTAATATGGTTATTAATACAATTCTCCATTTTCTTATTTGCAGTTAAAATAAATTATGAAAACATGATTCGAATTGCCATATTTTTAATAACAAATTTTAAGTAACTCGCTTTTTCTCGTTGTTTTAATATTTTGTAATCTGCAAAATTTATATTGATTTAATTTACATTTTCAGGGACTTAAATTTATTTATAGGCCTATAACTCGACCAACAAGAGAAGAACCAGGGGAGGGGCTAAAAATGAGCCAATCACGAAAAATAGCTTATGCATTTGTTTGGCCAGGTGCTTTCGTCTTCGACAGAATCCAACACAAAATGGCGGTGTAGGCGATCACTAGCCAGGAGAAGGCAATCGCAAACGCATCATTGCATTTCATTCGTTAATTTGAATGAAAGGGGTGGGGCAAACCACGCCCCTCGTTCTTCTCTTAGTTATAGAGTTAAATTCTTATCAGTATTTCTT
>WWPM01019756.1:0-10352 GCA_023279145.1 Glomeris maerens | reverse complement strand
GTGAAAAGATGAAAGTCTGAAGGCCCCAAGTCAGGAGAATATGCTGGGTGGTTCAAAATATCCAATCCAAATGTCCCAAAAATTTCAGTAGGTGTTTTTGCGATAAGGAACCTGATGACACATACCACACATTCGGCTGGATTTGTTTTCGACATACTTCACAAGAATGGTCACTACAAGGGGACTTTTAGTACTAATAAGGACCACTTGTGCTCGTTGTGATCAGGAGAACCAAGCCTTCCGATCTGTGTTGCCAAACTTCGGGAAAAAAATTCCCCAACACAAGAAGGCAAACAGTACTCCTACTTTGTAGACATGCCTCGTATTTTTGAAATTTTATTCCGAGTATTTCACTCAAATCTGTGGGAAATAAATCAGTTTTTATGGCTCCAGAATCGATTACTCAACAAACGATTCTGTAAATTGCAATTGAAGTTAGCTAATATATACAGTCTTTCAAAAAAGAGTAACCCGATTTCCAAGTTGTATTTCTCAGCATTCGCTAATCATAGAAAACTGAGTGTTGTACCAGATGAAAGAGGAGGTTTTTTTAGTTTTCATTTATACAAACATGTGGCTGTCATCTTAGTTATTAAAATCGTGTTGGTTCAAAAAAAAGTTCAGTTTTCTAAAACGCAAAGGGTTAAATCAGTTCAGTAGGGAGCTCAATATCAAGCCGCGTTTATCGTTGAACATTCTTCGATGGTATGGACAATTTGAATTAGCCTGCATAATAAACTACAGAACTTCCTCTGTTAGGTAAATCACTCTTTTTTTAACGATTAACCGGTATACGTACCGATCGAGAAATACAGCTTTGAAATTGGAAAATTATTTTTTAATAATCCTGCATATGCGGCCCCTGAAATACAATTAAGTTTTCAATGTGGCCCTCTGTAGAAAACGTTTGCCCACCCCTGCCGTAGATTCTCGAAACATGCAATCCGCCATTTTGAATTCCAGTCGCAGTGAAATTTGCGTTCGGCAAACGAGCTCAGTTGGGTTCCGGTCATGAATCGGTCATGACGTCACACGTTCAGTCGACTCGGATCGACCGGATGAATTGCCGAATACGCCCATTGTCACTAAATGTTCAGTTTAATTATGAAATCGGTTACACGAAGCGCCATAACGGTGGAACAAAGCTTCAAACCTCCAAACTAAAACAGAGTCCATACAAAACCTTTTAAAAAATTCAATCTCCAATAGCTATCTGTGTCAATATTCTAAAAATTTTATTTAAAAAAAACTGTTTTTCCATAATTAATTATGTAAAATTTTACTTTATTGTGTCAAATAAGCAGTTCAAATTAATGATGACCAATTAGTCATTTCAGAAATCTAAATTAAAAATCAGCACTGAGCCGCATGCAATTTGAAACGTCGATTATATTTCACTTAGATATTTGTTTTTCTCGATCAGTTTGTAATATGTTAGGCGAAATTCTGCGGAACATTCGTGTTATAAACAAATTCTGAATATACAGAAATGTATTGCATATACAGCTACTGAAATGAACACGTAAAATATACCGATGATATTCCATATAATTTCTCAGTGAATAATTACCATAAAATATTTATTAAATAAAAGCCATTTTCAGTTTTTCATATTAGAACAAAGAATGACAATGATATTGTACAGTAATTTCAATTTCAAATGGGATGCAATCTGTTTCATGAAAATAATACTGTTAAATTACGAAGATTCCAAAAGATGATTTCAAAAATTGTTTCAAATGTTTGTACAGTCGATAACAAAAGTATATTATGGCAGGTGGAAGTTACTTGGAAATATTAAATGCGTATGTTCTTTACTTTAATATTTTAGAAGTCATTTTATCAGTCTGGGAATTTAATTGACACACCTTCTATATTGATTAATTTAAGTATCATGTTGCCTTTTGTTAATGCATTCATTTGGCTTGTTTATATCTCTCCAAATTTCATATTGTCTGCTTGGTGTGATGTGGTGACCCACAAAATTGGTTTTCATGTCACAATTGTTCCTTAAAACCTCTCCACAACTGAACTGACGGTAATGTGTCGGAACGATTCCAAGATTCCGAGAACAGTACGCGGTTACGAAGGCATCTTCGACAGGTATTAGTGGAAGTTTCAGCGCAAAGTGGGTTATTTCTGCAAGGATATCAGAAGATATAATGTATCCAGCTCCAGCCACAAAGCTAGGGTGTCCACGAAATGGTAGATTAACAAGGGGAACTCCGGGTCTGATCGGTTTAGGTGCCGTGTATTGTTTTATGCATCCTGAAAAAGTGTTTGATGTTAATTAATGTAGGAATGTGTGCTTATCCATTGCAAATAAGATTTACCTGCTATCCATCGCCTTCTTCCAAAATCACTGAGAAACTTGACAATGAGTTGGGTGTTAAGGAATATGTCGTCGTCGGTTTTCATGAAATATGTGGCCTGAGCACAGTTAGATACAACCCATCGCAGCGCCATTATCGATTTCAGTGTTAGGTTGTTGTATGTATCAGAGAAATCTTCCTGCAAAATGTCACCATATGTCTCTGCTTCCTGAGTAACAGCCATTTTCACCTGCAATATAGTATGCTTTTCTTAGAACTTTCATTCCATGGGCACAGGCAAAATTAACCTTTGTTCAATTGTTCCCCTAAAATTAACACTGTAAAACTTTGATACTACTTTACTTGCATGCTTATTTGTCAATTGGGTACCAATTGGCCCATTCTGATCGGCTCAAGGGCACTAAGTCAACATTAATAATTAACAAACCATTCCCTTGCCAACTTTCTAGAAAAATCCACTAAACTCTATCAGAAACATGACAATAATTGTGGTGGAATCTAATGTAATTTTATATTGTTACATTTCTTGCGGTTAACGTTTTAAATTTGTGCTAATGGGGCATTATAATGAAAATTCTGATGGTTTAAGTGGAAATAAGACCATTATGTGGGATATGTAATGGGTAATCTTTATGCTGTAATGGTATTGTCTCCTTTCCATATTTCATAAATTTGATGGAATAATGGGATTATTACCGTCGATTTAATGGTACAGACCTAATTATCTGGCAACCATGATAGGGCCATCAAACGACATCATGCACCACCATTATCACAGCAAACAATTTCTTCATATTTATTATCTTATTTGTGTAAATGCTATGCACAATACACAATACCAACTAATGTTCGTTGTGTGTAATTAAAAGAGTATTTGAATCGATTTGAAGTTTGTATCTGCTACAGATATGCCGTGAAATAAGAAGAAAATAAATGTTTGATGCACCTAACTCCCAAGAACAGTGAAGCTAATAAGTATTAACTAGCATGTATTTATTAACATCTACAGTATTATAATTATTTTATGCAGTATTTTATATTTGTTTCATTTATTTATTGTTGTTCATTTATTTTTAGCAAGAGTAGATATTATTAATTAGTAAACTAGAGATCCTCAACTCATAAAACAGTGGTCAAAGAATGTTATAAACACTCCTTTATTCAATTTTGCCTGCTAGTTTTGGCTCTGCTACAGAGTCATCATCACGGCTTTATAAAGACTTAAAAGGTATTAAACCAAAGTTGTGCCGAAGATCAGAATGAATACCATATTACATTAGGAATCACGTTTACTTTCGTCAAGAATGCATGATTTTCATTTTTTTATTCTAAAGTGCAATTAATTTGATCGCGAAGTGGCGCTGAAACCTCGTCATGAAGCCCTAGCCCTGATCGTCATCACGAAATCTCCAATAGTTTTGCCTATAAAACGATATGACTCGCGTTTTAGTGTGTTGGCGAGGACACACGGGGTAGAGTTGTTGCTTTTTCAGTCGTATTTTAATGAATAAAATTTTTTTCGCTTGAAAAAACGGTGCGCGCGGGGACGGGAATCTATTAATTTATTACATGGGACCTTAAGTCTCTTTTTAAAGCCCTAATGTTTATAACATTCTTTGACCACTGTTTTATGAGTTGAGGATCTACTCTAGTTTACTCATTATCTGACTCATAATGGTTCCACAATCAAGATTAATTATTATGAAATATAATCATTACAGTACAATTTACTAATAAAGTACTAGCATATTTAATACTTTGCATTTCAGAATACTGTATACATATTTGTATTTTGTCTTGTTTATGCAGATCTAATGCAAACATGTATATTTCAGGAATATTTTTTCAACACAACAGAGTAATATTTCTGTATGATTCTTTAGAAAAGTACCATTTTTATTACGAAAATTTCCACAACTATTGTATGTTAGCTATGCATGCCTTTTTGAAAAGTGTCCATTTGAAATTTTGTTTAGTGAAACATTGCACTGTTACACAAATTTTCTATTGGGAATTTCCACTGAATTCCACTAAAATAGTTGCAGTGGTCTCTCAGATGAACCATTACGCAGTGACACTACAAACTATTAGATTTTTCTTGTAATGGTCCATTCAAAATTTCCAAAAGTGGAAAATATTAGAATTTATTTCAATTACTTGTAATAATTCTTGAAATATGCTGTGGCATTTACTGTAGATTATAACCAAAACCTAATTTCCAAATATGTAGGTAATGAATGAATCATACATTCTTTTTCATTGCTATAAAACTATATAAATTGCTGTAACCTTTTTGTTATTCCTAATTGAATAATACGCTATATTTTAAATCAAAAAATAATACTGGATTAAATTTCCATATCCAAAGAAAATTTTGAATATTCACAGTGATATTTTTTTTGTATTTAAGTAAGTACCGGTACAGTACACGTAAATCGTAGGTCTTGTTATAGAGTAGAGCAGCCAGGTTGACTGACCTGTGAATCTGTTGTTGACCCGAGAAGAAACACAAGTGAAGCAGACTGTTGCTGTAGAATTGCTTGTTGTGCCCATGTATTTCTAATGGCATCACGTCTGTCTCGATGACCAACACTGGACGTTACACATATAACTAGAATCAAATGAGGAAGGACACATGAAGATGTTGGCGAGATTATCCTTGGGAAAATGCGATCAAGTGGCACGTTGGGAAGTGCTGTTTCGTCTGAAATGTTCGCTCTCCTCTGGTAATAAAACCGGATTATGATGATTATGCCAACTACTAAGCAGATGACATATGGCTTTCTGCGTGCAATTAGTCGACTGCAATCCTTTCCTGTAATATTAGAGTAAAAATACAGCTGGTGTATAAACTAGAAGAGGTTTCACGTCCCTGCAAGTGAATTAAAGCGTCTTACCTGACATGCCAACTATAAAATGTGTTCAAGTTTGTGCTGTGGTGAGATTGCACTAATAAAATCAGGTCAAACAACCATAACTTCCTCTTTTGCAGGAAGCTCGAGTGCATCAAAATCTCAGCATATATTGTGGGGAAAAAAGCAGTAACATGGAAATACAGTCGAACCTCGATAACTCGAATTCAGAGAGGAATGATGAAAAATTCCTGCTATCCAAAATCTGAGATATCATAGGAAATTAACCAAATAAACTAATATTCGCAGAACCAGTTTCGAAACAACTACGTTTTTTTAATTTAAATGACATTATATTGAGATTCGTTTACTTAAATTGTTTTCGTAGTAATTAATTATTATGCAATTAATTAATTTGTAATACTTTTTCACTTTTTTTCTAATTTCACAAATAATTTATAAAATTTGAAATTCGTGTTAATTATTTTTTAATTAAAAAATAATAATTGTTGTTATTAATAATATCTTTGCAGTATTAACGTTTTCTTTAATCAATAGTAAATTCAAAAGTACAGTAGAGTCTCGATTATCCGCGGGGGGTCGGGGCTCAGCCTTCCGCGGATAATCAAAACGGCGGATAACACGGAGCATCGCCCAATTTTTTTTTTACAATTTATGCGCACTGTGCGTACTACGTACTGTTCATATACACTCGAACCTCTATAATCCGGACGCTCATCGTGCCGGACTTTTTGTCCGGGTTATAGAGGGATCCGGATTACAGAAATCCCTCTGTAATCCGGATAGGTACTATTTATCCGGATTGCGGAGGGATTTTTTTGATTTTTCGAGAAAAAATAAATACGAAATGTTCCAACAACATTTGTGAAACATCTGTGAACTTTATCTGTTAGTAAATTTATTTATAAAATTTATCTGTTAGTAAATTTATTAATGAACTTTGTGTTAGTAAATTTATTTACGGACTTTATTTGTGCACTATAACAATATTACAACCTGAGTGGACAGAATCTTCATGCACCATTTCCAAAGTCTGAAAATTCAGTCATTATGGTTTGACGGGCTGCAGATTTTTCCTTACATAAAAATTTTCCGAAGATGTTTCCGGATTACGGAGGTGCTATAAGTATGTTAATGGCTTGCGAATTTTGTCCGATATGCGGGTTATGGAGGGACCGGATTATAGAGGTCATCCTCTGTGTTAATCAATAGGGGCAAGTCCGTGCCAAATGAATTTGTCCGGAATATGGAGGGGATCCGGATTACAGAGGGTCCGGATTACAGAGGTTCGAGTGTATACGTATAATGTATGTGCTTAACATGTCTAAACATATTTACATTATGCCTCTGTTGTCTGAAGAGCAACCGAATCTTTGTTGGGCTTGGCAAAACACTGACGGTCGTCCAAAGTTCGGCTTATCCGACCGGTTTATCCGAGTATTTCCGTGTTAACCCGTGTTAGCCCTCGGTTGTGACATGCACCGCGGTTAACACGGAGCATCGGATAACCGGGACTCTACTGTAATAAAAAATATTAATCCAAATATCTTTTTATAATCTTCAAAACAATGCAAATATTAATTCAATTTGAAATGGTTATGCCAACAAGTAATTTACATCTGTTATTGAATAATTACTACGGAAATTGTCTTTTTTAATCAGTGCAACAATTAAATGATCATGCTTTCATTTAATCATTCAGCTCTTGCATAGTATTTTAAATTGACATTAGATTTTTGCTGTTATTATTTATTTTAAATGTTTATTGCATCACTAGCTGAAACGCATTTTCAAGAATGTGCCGAGGTCAAGTGTTTGTTGCTGATAATAATGACAGCACTTATCGCAGCTCAAGTGTAAAAAACAAGTGGGAATTGAAATCTGGGCAAAAATTATATCGGTTGCTTTCATATCCCACACGTCCCTCAGCATGCTCTCAACAATTTGATAGCCAATTCATTATAATCGACACGGATTTCCGCGAAATTGCTTCCTACCAATTGGTTGCACGACAAAATCTCGTGGCGAATTAAGCCACCAGATTATTAATAAGTAGAGTAGTATTGGTAGATTATAAGTTAAGTTGCTCTTATTTTAGTGGCCGTGGAACTTTGTTTTACCTATTACCCCAAAATATACATTCATTTGAAAGCAAGAAATTCATATATTGTTTAAGTAAAAAAATGTTTAGTTGATCTATTTATATGGAGAATGCAATTGTGAATATGAAAAGCATAACTAAATGCGATGAAATAAATTCAGGTTTGACGTCGTTCAACAATGACGTCACCGAAGTAGGTAGGCGGGTCGGTCAGATGAAAGTGGGTGGGTGGTTTGTCAGTAGGTGACGTCATAATATTTAACATGGAATTAAATAAGAACAATTGTTCTTATTTCCCTTAAGGGAAAAATTTTCGGTGTCTGTCATTTGTTATTAACCTGCAGATAAAAAGTGCAACACTGTGCAATTGGCAACACTATCGCCACATCCTACGGCGCTTTTAGCTCGCGGGATTGTTTGAATATTATTCGTCATTTTAAAAAAAGCTTGGCGCCATAGTGAGGACCAACCGAGGTAGCATTGTCTTCATTTTAGTATACGGGGCTGTCCATTTAATACGTACTCATTTTCAGCCAATTTTACACCCCCTCCCACCCTTCCGTACGCAGGCGTCACACTCAACCCAACCCCCCCCCCCTCCGTACGTACACATTGACGAAAAATATGACTCATCAAAATTTTTATTTTCCATTATTTATTTATGTAACAAGTTGTTATTTTTTACTGCACACTGGTATTCAAATTTAGTACACACCAAGTAGCTAAATTTCTTCACAAAATGCGGTTTTAGCCCAAGTTTTCAATTGCGAGCGCTGAGTGCATGGTGTACGTACACTTGGAAGAAATCCCCCCCCCCCCCCAGTACGCATGCGTCACATTTCCTGCCACCCCTCCCCCCCTCCCCTGTGCGTACGTATTAAATGGACAGCCCCTACCAGTGAACAATTGGTTTCTTTCCAATTCTTTGATTGCAAATTGGATACTGTCGTAATAAGGAATGTGCCTTTTAGGGTTTATAATTTTATGTATGTCTATTGAGTCCTCATTAAACACAAGTAGATACATATTTAGTTTTACGACCATTTGGTGTAATTTACCCCAGTTTGCCAACCATGAGCACTTTGGTAGATTTATGCGAAAGGGGCCATCCGTAAAAGACGTTCACTTTAAAGGGGGGAGGGGTCTGTGGTACTTGTGACAAATGTTTACGATAAATTTGGGTAGAGGTGCCATTCTCATAATATGTACGTTCATATTTTTTCGCGTTATAATGCGATTTGGAAATCCAAATATTTGTGTAATATACACGATTCAAACTGTTTAAAATGTGTTAATTATAAATGAAATGGCATATTTCATCAAAATGCGTTGATATATTAATTTGATTTATGTTTTTTTTCGAAAAAGGTGGGTCAGTTACATTATACACAACGTTCATCCGTGTGGAGGGGTGTTGGGGCTTGTTACAGTAGGCCTCTGTTATGAAAGGGGGAGAGCAAAAACTTTAGCGATTTTTGCAAACGTATTTTATGGAAGACCCCATTAATTGCAAAAATGCCCAAGTGCGCAAGCAATCTGGATACCCCTAAATGTAAATGCTCTCAATGCACTTTTCGATAACATATTGCATGAAGATACTTTTCAAATATGGTTTTTAAATATGCAATGAATATTGTTACAAACTATGTGACGTAATATACTGTACTATTAGTTTCTGTCAATAGGTGTAAATTTATAGACATTTATTTATGGGATGCTATGTAAGTTAGTATAAAACTAATTGTATGATAAAATCAATGTGCAACAACCATTATCTATATAATATATGATTCCAGATTGATAGTTATCAAGTAATTATCTACATTTGTACACACAATGTTCAGTATAATGATGAGGAAACCAGGATTCATGCATTATCTTGAAGATACGTCATTTTCAAATAAAAACGTACACCTTCGTCATGCTGTACTACTTACACACTGTATATTCACTAAGATAATTCGTCAGAAAATATAAAATCAGCTAAAATGACTGTATTAAAGTATAGAATGTAATTATTTAAGTTGAAATTAAGATCATCGGTTTAAGGAATTTATAGCCAGGATTGTGATTTCATATTGGCAGCTGAGATAAGCCTTACTTGGAATGTAAACATTTCTTGGGAAAGCAAGCCTAAATATACGTTTCAGAGTTTTATCTGTACATTATATGATCTCGTTATTTCTGTAGGTTCAGAATGCTGCAATCGTGTGAAATGTATGCTGAGCTAGCAATTATATTTAACTTCCATTCGTAGTTCTAGTTATAGTAAGTTATACAGGGTGGGCCACGAATTCGTTTCCACCTCAGAACTTTGCAGGATTGAATGAAATCATTGAAACTACGTATGGACGTTACACAGGGGCTTGGGGGCTACCCAAGTGTGCATGTTTCGCTGACCTTGGAACGACGCTTCAAGGTCATCCGAGTTTCAAATTCGTTATTAGTGCAGATAAGTACATAGTTGCAATTACAGAAGTGTTCTGGGGTCCTTTGCGAGCATAACCTTGCAAACGGAAATGAAATCGGCCAATAGTAAGGGAGGTGGAGCCAATTAGGTGGAATGCCGAAATTGGTTTCTCCCCATTCAAGAACTTCCCTGTGTAACGTATGGACGTTGTTTCAATGATTACATTCAATCCTGCGAAGTTCTGAGGAGGAAACAAATTCGTGACTCACCCTGTATAATTAACTATACGGCTAGTTTGGAATTACATTTATACAGATATGCAATAAGGTACAAGTATGATCTGATTAATGTTGGTTAGGGTTACACAAATTTTAAACCTTCAAAATGAATTATGCCCAAATTAAGACTAATTCAGTTAGGAGGTGCTCTTACGACAATGGATATCCTATATAACTTATTTGATAGACAAAAATTGTTGAACCGTATAATGTATTCTTAAATTTAGTGCATGGCATATATGCTTTAGTTCGTTTATGCGTATTTTAACGTGTCAAATGTTTTGAGAGTTGGAATGATCATGCAACTTTATGAGAATTAAAATTCAAATGATATGGGTCTGTGAGGACTCGTGATAG
>WWPM01019753.1:3269-17251 GCA_023279145.1 Glomeris maerens | reverse complement strand
CCCATTGATTCCGCCCCTGCTCCACGCCGGGTTTTCCCGTTCGCAAATCGCCCGCGCCGGCGATAAACGGCACGGCTCGACGAATATTCGACCGATTGAATATTCGACCTGCCGCTCGCGCCACTCCAAGCGCGTCGAGTTTCGCCATTTACGATCGCTTTTTGGCGCGGCGCCAGGCCGTTTGGCGGGTTAGAGCGATGGTATGTGCTCACCTTTAGATAGGAATTACACCTGCTAAGTGTCACATTTCTACATGCATGGTTGCCATCCATTTAAAGGCCCGGACAATAATGAGGGAAAATGGCGGATCGTGCACCCGTGCTGTGGAAATGCCCCTGGTGGTTTTCACAACCAGAAACAGAACACCTGTATAAGGCATTATGCTGAAAACCGTGGCCTACTGAAAAATGCACACGTGCTCAAAACTGGTTTGAGCAAGTAGGCTTTACAATACTTGGAGTCAACGTAATTGAGTGGCGTTATTGAATCAACTGCGCATGTGCAAACATTTCACTCTTTACTCCAATTTGTCTCCAAATATCTCATGAAATAATTTTATTAAAAAAATTCCAAAAAGTAGTTTCCTTATTTTCTGGTGATTGTTCTACAGTGTCATTTTCATGGTATGTTACAAAACCTTGTCAAGTCTCCTTTAAGAATCGTAGTTAAGTACGGATAATGTATAATAAATGCAAGTTGATGTATAGAGTACTGGTTAATTAGAATGTGATGCTGCATAGAGATGTATGCACAGGATTTTATACCGTATTGCATACAGTAATGTGTATAGTGTTTGTTGGTGCATTAGTGTATAGATGAACGATAGTGTATAGTGTAATTCTTTGGTTTTACATAGCATGACGGTTCCGAATTTTTTTTGTGTTTCGGACCGCATATGTGACTTTTCCACCGCAAGGGTACCCCAAAATATGCGCCTATATGTAGCGCTTATGTACGAACGCCTCCTCCTAGGAGTTAGTTAACGTTTCGTTCTATACCGACAATTACAGACCAAGTTTTATATAAATGTTGTATTCATAAGGACAGCATTGTTCCTTATGTTATGTAACTGCTGTTCCGCCACGCATAACAGACTCGCAACAAGATGTATTTTAGGGTATAAGCTTAAGACTAAGCTACTGATCTTTATTTCACTGTTTGTACAAAACTGTGTAACGTAATTAGTACCCGTATTTGAGAAACGATTTAATTACTAGATCACCCCTTGAAATAACATTGTATAAATGAGCGTGCAATATATTAGTACGGCGCTCTACATAGCTTATAGTAGTTCCAGCTACGATTTCCAAAGGTCACCACCAGGGCAGAGAAATAGCACTGCCATCTACAAGGAAAAGAAAACACCTTAGAAGCCTTGGTTGCAATGGTAAAAAACCTGAACAAATATAAACAATTATTTTTAGGGCTTATAACGATTTACTAAGAAGAAAAGAAGTGTATAATATGGAAAAACTCTTGTTACTTGATAGTGTTATGTCTTTACCTTTATAGTTAATTCACTGGGTGTGTTGCCATAGTGTGCACAAATGTATTAACATGTACTGTCTTGGCACTGTCACAACCCGTACAGCTTCCCTCGCTTTACAGAGCCTCGCCGTGAGCCTAAAAACTCATGTGTGTTAAGTCTGTCTTCCTTATCTCCTTGAGCTCAAAACCTGAATAAAGGCAAAATAAGTCTCCTGTATTTTGCCGGCGTTCTTGCCTACCTGACCGCGACCTAATGACTTCTTCAGGACGACCAGAAGACTAGCTGGACCAGCCGTGGACTCGACCGTCATCACAGTGAAAGCCATCTTCGAGCAACTCCGAGCCGATTAACTAAGCCACTCTACAAGCTTTCAACGCCGCCGCACCAGCAGGACATTGAACCTATAGGACGGGAAGGCATCAAGAACCTGGCCAGAAACTCTACTCCCTGGATGTCGCAACTGAATAACTGCTAGAGCCCTCTACACCAGGGGTTGGCAAACTACGGTCCGCGTGCCGCATGCGGCCCTCCAGCATATTTTATGCGGCCCGTTGGCATGTACATGTTGCTATCCTACGCCGATGTTAGTTGTTGAGATTATAATTTTTGATATATTTTTGAAATTTTATTCCGAGTATTTCACTCAAATCTATGGGAAATAAATCAGTTTTTATGTCTCCAGAATCGATTACTCATCAATCGATTTTGTAAATTGTAATTGAAGTTAGCTAAAATATACCGTCATTCAAAAAAGAGTGATCCGATTTCCAAGTTGTATTTCTCAGCATTTGTTGATCATGAAAAAATGAGTGTTATACCTGTTGAAAGAGGAGTTTTTTTAGTTTTCATTGATACAAACATGTGGCTGTCATCTTAGTTATTAAAATGACGTTGGTTCAAAAAAGTTACTTTTTTATTCAGTTTTCTAAAACGCAACCGGTTGAAACAGTTTAGTAGGGAGCTCAATATCAAGCCGCATTTATCGTTAAACATTCTTCGATGATATGGACAATTTGAATTATCCTGCATTTAATAAACCACAGAACTTCCTCTGTCAGTTAAATCTCTCTTTTTTTAATGATTAACCTGTGTACCGAGAAATACAGCTTTGAAACCGGGAATTTTTTTTTTAATAAACCTGCATATGCGGCCCCTGAAATAAATAGCGTTTCCAATGTGGCCCCTTGCAGAAAAAGTTTGCCCACCCCTGCTCTACACCCTTGTACAAGCTGTACCAAACGGACCGAAGACGACATCTGCAGGCTTCTCGGACCGACGCCATCATCAAGCTGACCTCCAAGCTCAACTTTCAAAAGACGCGGAGGGACACATCCAGATCGCCTAGCCACCGCAGGTCACCTAATCGAGGACGGGTGCCGTCTGTCAGTCTTCGCATACTCCACTTGGGAGGAAGCCTCACACCACTAGGTTAAAAATATTAATTGCGACCCTTTCAACCCTACCGCGGTCCTTCGGCGGACGAACGACGCAAGGGGTCATCGAGTGGTCCAATAGCCCACGGGCATCCACCATTGTTATTATGACGAAGAAAGAAGGGACATATCGTCAGTGCGGAGATTTTCGTGCAATAAACGCTATTACCATGGCAGATCAGTATCCGATGCAGTGGTTCGACGATATCATGGCCAGGTTGGGGCGATTGCGATATTTCACGACACTCGATTTGTTTCGCGTCTCCTTGCAAGTCGAATTGGACACCTAGAGGTCTGTGACAGCTTAAGGTCATGCCCTTAGGGTTGAGGAACGTTCCAGCAACTTTCAAGATGTTAATGGATGATGTGCTTAGTGAAGCATCGTGAAATACGCCATAGCCTACCCCAACGACAACATAACCTATTCAGAAAACATCGAGGACCATACAGCCCACCTGTGAGATGTGTTAAGGTGACCACACACGATCGATCCAAACCGATCTGCGCCGCGCTGCAGCACTCCATTTTTAGCCTAGCCGTTTTTGTGTACCATACACGACAGCGCCGCGCCACTTCATTTTTCTGACCAATCACATGCATGCTTCACCATGCCTCCTCATTTTTGCCCAATCGCATGCTTGCTGCACCACGCCTCCCCCACACTATGTGCCCACTCCTTCCAAGTTACACGAGATTCCCATGTATTCCGCCCCCCTCCATGCCGGGTTTCCCCATTCGCGCATCGGGCCACGCCAACGCGAAACGGCACTGCTCGACGAATATTCAACCGGTTGAATATTCGACCAGCTGCTCGCGCCACTCCTAGCGCGTCGGGTTTCCCCATTCACGATCGCATTTTGGTGCGACGCCAGGCCGTTTGGCGGGTTTGAGCGACCGTGTGTGGCCACCTTTAGACAGGTTAGCTGCCGCTGGTCTAACCATGCACCCAGATAAACTGAAGCTGTGTGTATGCGAGTTCTATTTTCTGGGGCACGTACTGTCTCCAGGTGTGCTGAGGGTGGATCCTGCTAAGATCAGGGCGGCGGTTGATTTTCCGTTCCTGGCACCTGTGAAGCAGATCCAGTAGCTTTAGGTGTTGACCAGTTACTATCTGCACCTCGTACCGCAGTTCTACGTGATTGCCAAACCGCTATCCGCACTGCTGTTGAAAGACAGGGGCTGGACGTGTGTGGACGAACAAGAGGATGCGGTTCTCAAGTTGAAGAACGTGTTGTTGGAGACACCGGGAGTTCATCTGCCTGATCTGAACAAGAAGTTCGTGATCCAGACAGGTGTCTTCAGTGCCGGCATTGGAGCTATCCTGCTGCAAGAACACAATGGTGTCCTGTCACCGGTGACCTTTGCGAGCCGAGGACTGACCAATGCGGAAGCCAATTACTCGGTTCCGCAACTTCAATGCCTTGCGGTCGTCTAGGCGATCAAGAAATTTGCGCAGTTTTTTTGAATACATGCATTTTACAATCCAGACCAACCACCAGGTCCTGAAATTTCTACGGGAGTTAAAAGAACCCACAGGGCGGTAATCGCGTTGGTCGTTGCAGCTCCAGGCGCTAGACTTTACAGTCCAGTGCAAACCAGGCTTTACCAATAAAATGGCTGATGCCTTATCCGGTAATCCAGTCAGGGAACCTGACAAGGAAGTACACACGGTGTTGATGGCGGAAAGTGTTATGCCCTTCGATGACTACCCTACGCGACAGGAGTTGTCGGAAGCTCAACGGGGGGACCCAGGGTTGGGGCAGCTTTTACATTACGTGTCCACCAATGAGGTACCGCTGGACATTGGGCTTGCCCAAAAGGTACTCGGTGCGTGAGTACGGAGTGTTTCGACCGTGACATTTTGATGCAGTACTGTCAGTTGTTGAGACCTGATGACTTTGCGCAAGAAGGATGTCTGAAGATTTTGGTCCCTGCGGTGTTGCGGAATGAACTAATTGGACAGCTTCATGATTCACTGCTAGCAGGCCACTTGGATGGCGGAAAAACCAGTCGGCCTTATGTGACACACAGAACCCAAAAGTCTGTGGTCGATAATGGGGTTGGATCTTATAGGCCCCTTCCCTAAGAGTCCAAGAGGCCATTTGCACCTGCTCATCACGGTGGATTACTTCACCAGATGTGTTACTTTAACCCCTCTGCATTCCTCGAAAGTCTGGGTGATCGCGAAAGCCAAGTTCAAGTTGTGCTGCACTTTCGGATTCCCAGAAATAGTGTTATCCGATAAAGGGTTGTCATTGGTCTCGAAGGTACGAGGCATGTCCACAAAGTAGGAGTACTGTTACCTTCTTGTGCTGGGGGAATTTTTTACCCGAAATTTGGCAACGCTAATCTGTAGGCTTGGTTCTCCTGATCACAACGAGCACAGGCGGTCCTCATTAGTACTAAAAGTGCCCTTGTAGTGACCTTCGGTGTAAAGTATGTCGAAAAAAATCCAGCCGAATGTGAAGCGCGCGGTGGCATCCGGTTTCTTTTTGCGACAGGGAAAACACCAACTGAAAATTTTGGGGCATTTGGATGGGACATTTTAAACCACCCTGCATATTCTCCTGACTTAGGGCCTTCAGACTTTCATCTTGTCACCTCCCTAAAGTCTCATGTTAGTGGGGAAAAAAATTAAACTGACGATGAGGCGAGAAAGAGGCCCTGAACTGGAAAAAGGGGATGGCGGGAGAATTCTTTGAGGAGGGCATAAAAAAGCTTGTGACACGGGTCAAAACCTGCGTAGAACGGAATGACAACTATGCGGAAAAATAGCTTACATATATACAAACAAAATTCGGTAATTGTATTTTGAATAAATTGTCTCTTAAAAAATATAAAAAACGAGTATTCTTACTTTGTGTACATGCCTCGTATACGAGCATATGTGGTTGGCATTGGAAACCAAAATCCGACTCTACTCCATGCCACGCGCAGACAAGTCGGACTGGGCGCGTTAACTGTGTACTCGTGTCGACGTTGCGCACATTTACTCTTCAGCATGTAAATTGGGATGCGAGGGTGAGCTTACTCATAAAACCTGAGGAGTGAAAAATGAAGCCTATTTTGCAAGGGTTGTGTCCGGCGGTAGGATATAGTAAGGTGAATGGACTTCGTATCTATTGTGGACAGGTGAGTAACTTTGCTGAGGTACGGATTGGAGATAGGGTAAATTATACTCCTCAATCGTTCCAAGTAAGCAAAAAACCAAACGGCGGTGGACTGTCTATTCTTGAGGGAGGTCGGGTCCATTGGACACCTACTCAAAACAAAAGATCAAATGTAGGTAAGATTGCGAGATAAGGATTTCCTGCACTGCCGTTTTTGCAGTTGAAACGATACAGGGATTGTAGATTGTTTTCACGAAACATTGCGAAAAATGACACTCTGCTGAGTACAGTGGTCGTGGAAGGGTAAATGGACTTACAGGCACTAGTACGCTGCATTTCCATTTTAAATGGGAAGAATAGACTGTTTTACATACTGTGGGACAATGGGTAAATGTACACGTATAAAGCGCAAGGGTAGCACTGCCATGCTAAATACGATATGTGAATATTAATTCCGGTTAGTGAGGAACTAACAGAACTACTCATGATCGACAGCATTTTTTATTGAATCACGAGTAACACAAGTCAAACTGGGCTGCACGAGTGACGTCATTGGGGATGACGTACGCTGGGGTGTGGGCGCGGAAAAGGTTTAGCTTGTTTTTGCGTAAACGTGGCGTTTAACGCTATGTGCCAAGCAATAACGGTAGGTTGAATCAAAATTCTGAATCCAACACGAAAAAAAATAAATGTAACAAGCTAGAAATAGCGAAAACTGGGTGCATTGTTGGACTACATAAGCCTTTGAAGAAAACAACACCCAAAACTCGCGAAAAATGCTAAAAACTATGAAAACGGAGTAGGTTGAACCCGGTTTGTCAACCCTTAATTCAGAGATACGCTTGTTTCGCAACCAAATCTCACTTTTAAATGCGAAACTGAGCGCGGCAAAATCGGTGTAGTTCTGAAAAAAGCCAGCAGGAGGCGTCTTGTGTGGTAAATATTAGCGATCGCACGGAGCTATTATTTATTTGCCGGCAGCTATGTTTATTTGAATTGTGGCAGAAATAAAAACATTACAAACACAATCGTGGAGAAAAATGCGATTATGTGTCATTTTTGTGTCCCAAAATAAACTTTGTGAATTTCCCATAATTGTTTTCAAACCTGGGAGGGCGATTAACTTGCCATCGCCACACATGGGGATTTTCCTATCGCAGGTGCAAATACGCACTGCCCATTCTGTCATTGGTGTCCAATGCGGACTTAGGTTCTGTTAAGACGGGTCCAAAACTTTAGCAAAATGGCCGAATTGCCGATCCAAAGGCCCCTTTCTCGCCGGTCTGCCATTGTGCACACTAGCGCAGATCGTCCTTAGGATACATTCCCGCCATTCAAAACTTTTGTTAAGTTTGGCTTTGTGATTTTGATCACACGAAGGAGCACCGATTGGAAGGTAAGACACCTCTATTCATATTTACAAGAATTTTTGGTCGCGGCATTCGTCCCGAATGTGCGTTGTTTGCCGAGAATGGCAAACACGTGGCTGATGTGGCATAACGCCGGTCGCCACGTGTCTACGCCCGCTCACCATCCGTACTAGCACCGTGCTCGTGTTCGCGATGCGCCGGTCGGTGTGGACAGTAAATCAAGCGCGCAGCCAAATTTACGGCAACGTTCGATGGCGATCATTACGAATCAAACGGCGATGTGACGGTTTTGACTTTTTCGAACAGTTCATTTATATCGGCACGACAAATGCAAGTATGGTGGCAAATCGATCAAGTAAAATATGTTTATATACAGGGTGAAATATTAATGACATCTTTATTAACAGCTAAGGTGCGTCCAAAAAGTATGTAGAACGAACAATTTATTGAATAACATGTACTTGCATTGTCACAATAATGTCGGCAATTTCATACATTGAAAAGGGACATTCAAATGATGTGTGGTCAAATTTTTCACCATTTCAAGCATATTTATTCAAGTTATCAATTGTGGTGCGCGGAAAGAAAGAAATGGGGCAGCGATAAATCAACACCAAAGTTTTAATAGGAACAACGTTAGAACCGAGTTAACAAAGATTGTCTCAACTCAACAAGAGCGCAAAAGGTGTAAAGGTTGATTTTTAAGGAAAAGGGTCTTCCTAGAGTCAGTCAGGTTGCAATGGCTGCCGCTGAGCAAACTCACAGGCTTTGGAGAGGTACTTCCAGTCCCAGGATCCTTCCAGTCCCAGGATCTCGTGTAGATGTCCAAGCGATGACACACCAGTTGTCAAGGCTCTAAAATGTCCAGGGACTTTCCCAACTCATAGATGTATGGGTTCCAGGATGAAAACGATGACCCGCAAGGAGATCCAAACAATGGAACTCTGACTGATAATGTTCTCATGTCCAGGGACTTGTCAGGCTGATGTGGCTGATATAGATACAATCAGAACAAGACGATCATCACCACCAGGGTGATGTTGCTGACACTGGTACAATCGGAACAAGATGATCATCACCACCAGGGTGATGTTGCTGACACTGATCTCTTGAAGCTGGAGTGTTTTGAATGGTCAAGACATCTCCTCTGGAGAGGATTGGACAGGAACCCCACAAAAAATATGCATGGAGTTGCACAGGGCAGCTGTCTAACAGAGACTGCCTCAAGCCAGGCAAAGACCTGCTATAAGAAGAAAAGGCTAGCCAATTAGAAGAAAGCAACGAGAAAATAATTTAAATAACACCATTAATTGCGCAATATGTTGAATGGATACAATGCCAAGAAAATTAGCAAAGCAAGTAAGAGTTTCTGAGAAAAGACCAGTTGGCAGTGAGCCAACTGTCAAAACAGGTAAAAGAGGGAAACACAAAAAGGTCAGTGTTCGAGGGTCACCACACTCTCCCCCCTTAAAGAACTATTCCTGTAAGAAATAGGACTCAATTTGTGAAACGTGAACAAGCCTAATCTTTTGGCTTACTAAGTGTCAAATGCGATAATTAAGACTCGATAACACCTCCACAATCTCATAGGGCCCATCATATATTAGTGACAGCTTAGTTCAACCCGGATAGTTACTAGGCCATTGCCACTTAACAAGCAAACCTTGAATAAATTCAGCTGATTTGTGTCTTCGGTCAAACTCCAGCTTTTTATCGCTTTGAAATCATCAGATCGCTCAACTGCTCTTGCACGCATAATGTCAATATCAACGTCCTGGTCAAAGTCATCATGACCACAAAACAATAATGCAGGTGTGCACTTGGTAACTGAATGCATTGTATTATTATAATGATTCACTGCATCCTGGAGCAAAGAACTCCATTTCAAATGAGGTTTTTGAGTTAACAATGCACGTAAACGAGAAATGATTGTGCTGTTAGCATGTTCACTTAATCCATTTGTCTGTGGATGGTAGGATGATGTGAACTTATGCCGAATACTATACTTCACAAGGAAGGCCTCAAACTGGGTACTGGTGTAGTTAGTACCATTATCAGTTAGTATCACACTAGGGACACCATACAGAGATATGACTGAGGTCATAAACTGAATTACGGCTAAAGCCCAAATGTAACAGGAATGGTGATCTACCATAAGCAATATGTTTTTTGCACTAGTACCTGTCGCAGCGCTACCCAAGACAATTGTATCAATTGCGACAAGCTGCAGTGGCAAATCCGGTGTCTTTATGGGTTGCAGGTATCCACTTTTGACAATGTTTGCATATTTGGATAATTGACAAATATGGCAAGTTTTAACATAGCGTTGAACATCCTTAGTCATCCTTCGCCAACGAGTCATTTTTCGAATAGCGCCTATTGCAGGCCGAACTCCTGGGTGGCCTCGTTGATCATGATACTGGGCCAATATCTTGGCAATTTGCACTCCATCTGAGACATCTAAGAGCAAACATATCGTTGACACCTCATTATCAAAACAACGCGACGAGGCATCTACATGTCGGAGTTGAGTGCCGGGACGATAAACAATAGTATGCTCGTATTGCGATAAAGTTGCCGACCAACGAAAAAGACGCCCCTTGGACTCATGGAACTTACACAACCACTTAAGGGCAATATGCTCCGTCCACAAAGTGAACTTATTTCCTAATAAATAAACACGGAAGAACTCAACTGCTCGTACCACGGCAAGGAGTTACAATTCCGTTGTGGTGTAACATCCCTTAGCTATGTTCAAACTCCTAGAGAAATATGCCACAGTTAATTTATTCTCAACCAACACCGCGCCAAAAGGGTTTCTTGTGGAGAGCACGCGTTCGTATCTTGGCCTATGTAAAGTCGAGATTATTATTAAATCATTCCGATCACCTCTATATTAAAACCCTGTATGTAAAACAGGATTTTAGAGTGAAAGTGTTCTATTAGTAAATAGACCTAAAATGAACAGCGAACGAGATATTAAGGTTTGAACGCGTTTGTCGAGTAAATAGTGTTATCTACTATTAGTACACACTTGTAAGAAACCCTTTTGTCACAAACGCGCAAAAGAACGCAAAAACAACAACAAATGTTCCACATAACAAACTGCTATTTATTTCCACCGTAACTTTCCACAACACACTTGCAAATGCTAAATAATTGCCCTAATAGACAATTTATTACAACAATTACACAATGCTTCTTGGGCCGAGGCCGTTACGTAATGTGTTACTTAATTCTCACACCACTACAATATTGGCTGCGCTGGAGCTCTGACGTAGAGATGACCGACGTGAGAGTATTTACACATCGGTTTCCACCTCGACCTTCCACTGGAATGATCCCTAACAATATTGGGATCCTTCAATACTTATGTCCATCAAACGTCGACCTTCGTAAGGAATTATCCCTTATGAAAGGAGGGGTGTGGGTGATACCCTTGTGCTGTATTGCACTATCCCAAGTTTACGCTATGGGTTTATGCAATACGACTCAACACTCACTAACACTAAATGAGAAGAGCACTGGGAGCAACCACTTACGATCGTCTCCCTCGAACTACTTCTATTTAGAAGGGGTGGAAGAGGGAGAGTTTGCACTCAATCCTACACCTCAAAAGGTATATATGGAAAAAGGTGAGTTATTCACCTCAACCCTTTTCCTACCTTTCTGAGCCAATTTGCCTATAGGTGAGAGCCTATACGTCATAGGACACAAGGTCTGATGTGAGAGTCTCTCTCTGTACACTTAGTGTATGAGGCTTGACTCTACACATCAAGTTGTGGTTGTGTGTGTTGCACCTCCTTTTATAGTTAAACAGAAGGGGCGGGCAGGTTGTTTGGCCGACCCTCGGTCACATGCCCTTAGTGGCTTGCCTATGCCACACTTGATAGGGCGGGCCGAAGCCCTATCATGCTGCTAATTGGCCGTGACCGCGCCTTGTTGTCTCCCACAGGTGCAACGCGACCTTGAGAGAAACCATTAGGCTTTGGCCAAAGGGGCATTGGCATTTCTCATGACACTGCTGGCCTTTGGCCTTGGGTCATCAACCTTGCCAAAAGGGGTGGCCGGTAGGCCACCGCGCCATCTGCGGGGCGGTTAAAAACCGGGCCTGGCCATTTGTAAGGCCGGTTGGAAACCGGGCCGTTACACTTCCCCCTCCTTAAAAAAGATGGTAATCCGTTACCGTCGGCGTTCAAAAACTAAGAACCGACGGCAACCCCACATCCCAAAAAAGGAAAATAAAACAGAAAAACCAGTGACGCACAGCGCCCATCGTCGCCTTCCACGCATCGACGACCCCTGGTGGATTTCAGGCGGAGGGGGCGTGTCACTGCCGGGCGACTCACCGGTGGAGAAAGAGCCCGGCTCTAACTCCAGGAGTGCAGACTTCTCTTCCGGTGTCAGCTCGCGTTCCTCCATCTCGCCTTCACCAAGGGGGCAGGCGACAGCTGCCAGCCACAGCTTTTCTGAGTCGGGTTGCGCGGGACCGGGTGGAGTGACCGGCGGTGCCAGTGCCAATGTTTCTGGCCGCGGTACGCCTCCTCTGTTCTCTGCCGATACCCTGCCAGAAGGGGAGAACAAATCTACGGATCTGGATTCCCCCGAGTTGCCAGCCTCCTGCTCCACAGTCAGGTCGATGAGACGGTCAGTCTCCATCGGCGCGTCATGCAGACATGGGTCAATGGGTGGGGGTAGCATGGTGACCTGGGTGTCCAGGTGGACGGGGAGGCGCAGAGCGGCCGCTAGAGCAGCAATGATCGATAGCGCCAGCAGCTGCTGAACCCGTTCCTCCTGGGGAACACCCTGGGCCGCCAAGAACCCCGCCAAAGACTGCTATAACCCCGGTACCTCCCCATCACCATTAGGCCCAGCCGGAGGTGCCACCAAAACTGTGGGAGCCAGAAGGACCCATTTGTTGAGGTGCACCTGCCGGCTGACTGGGAGTCCAATTTACTCTTCCGTCTCTCATGCACAATCAGCTGCACCGTTTGGTTTCCTGCACATAAAAAATGAGTGTGGAGTCCAATTTAACCCAACCTACGCTCATCTATTTATGTCAGAGTTCACCTGTTCGAGTTGAATATGAATTCCATTTACCCTTCGATTTCAACTACAAACAGAGCCGTGCAAAGTAAGGACTTTTACTTTGCACCTTACAGGTTGTAAGGATGGCTCGCCTGTTTAGGGCGACCCCGGTCTAGTCTGGGCGACGTCGTAATCGGCGACCCTTCTAGCACCGGATCAACAAACGGGGTCAACTCGCATGTGTTGATCGGATCTGTTCGCGCCTTGCTCTCCAAGTTCTGCAGCCGCACTACGTTCTCTCCGAGCACGTCCGTGATAACAAACAGTCCCTCCCGGAGGGGTGCTAGCTTAGCTGAGAAATTCTTGGCGGCGTTGGACAGCACATGGGTTGATTTCCACACTTTGTCCCCTCTCGAGTGGGGTAGTCATTATAGGGCACGACTGTTTCCACCGTCATCACCGTGTGGAAATCCTCGTCTGGTTCCCTTACTGGGTTTCGGGAGAGAGCATCCGCCATTTTATTGGTGGACCCAGGCTTATATTGCACCGTATAGTTGAGCGCCTGGAGCTGTAACGACCAGCGCGCTAACCGTCCGGTGGGTTCCTTTAACTCCTTTAACCACTTCAGGGCCTGATGGTCGGTCTAGGTCGTGAAGTGCGTTTATTCTACATACTGCGCAAACTTCTTGATGGCCCAGACCACCGCTAGGCATTCAAGTTGCGGCACTTAGTTGGCTTCTGCCTTGGTGAGTCCCCGGCTCGCAAAAGCGACCGGTGCCAGGACGCCTTTGCGCTCCTGCAGCAGGACGGCCCCAAGACCGACGCCGGAGGCATCCGTCTGAATCACGAACTCTGCATTTAGGTTAGGCAGATGCACTCTCGGTGTCTAAAACGACACAGTATTTAACTTGAGAATCGCGTCCTCCTGTGCTGCTCCCCATGTCCAAGTGCTGTCCTTTGCCAGCAGCCGAGACAATGGTTTCGCCAGCGCCGAGAACTGCGGTACGAGGTGACGGTAATAACCGGTCAACCCCAGAAACTGCTGGATCTGCTTTACATTGGCCGGTCGAGGAAAATCCCTGACCGCACTAATCTTGGAAGGATCCGGCCGTAACTTACCCGGAGGCAATACGTGCCCCAAGAAGACGAACTCGGTTACACAGAGTTGTAACTTCTCTGGATGCACGGTCAGCCCAGATGCAGCTAATACAAGGTGAGACCGGAAAGTTCGGTGAATGGTCTGATTGTACGAATTTCAAGGAACCTAGAAACATTTCGATACGTGCGAATTGAATGTTGATATCTAAGATAAGAAATGTGTGATGTGCACAGGCATTGTGTGACGTTTCCTTATGACGTCACAGTTACTAAAGTGCTGCATGAAAACTAGTCGTTTCAGGTGCAAAATGGAGCAGCGAGTCAACATGAAATTCTGCTTCAAACTGGGGAAATTGGCAACCAAAACCCGCGATATGTTGCAGAAGGTGTGACTCGAAAATGCGTGTATGACTGGTTTAAGCGTTTCCGGGAAGGACTCGAATCTCTTGAAGAC